>PVKN010042111.1:0-10434 GCA_004027915.1 Capromys pilorides
CATCTTTTTCAACCATTCTTCAGATGATGGGCATTTTGGTTGTTTCCAAGATTTGGCTATCAGAAATTGTGCTGCTATGAACATAGGTGCACAGATATCACTATGGTGTGGTGTTTTCAGTTCTTCTGAGAAAATTCCCAGTAGAGGGTTAGCTGGATTGAATGGGATTTTCAGTTCTATTTTTTTAAGGAGTTTCCACACTGCTCTCCATAATGGTTGCACCAGTCTGCGTTCCCACCAGCAGTGGAGAATGGTTCCTTTTTCCCCACAGTCTCTCCAGCATTTGTTGCTGGTTGATTTCTTTATGGGCCATTCTTTCTGGGGTGAGATGGTATCTAAGTGTTTTAACTTGCATTTCACCAATGGCTAGTGATGTGGAGCATTTCTTTGTGTATTTATAGGTTTGCTGAATTTCTTTCTCTGAGAAATTTGTGTTCATCTCAGATGCCCATTTGTGGGTCTTTGACTTTTGGGACCCTAATGTTTTTTAGTTCTTTATAAATTCTAGATAGAAGACCTTTGTCTGAAAACTTATTAGTTAAAATCTTTTCAAAATTTGTGGGTTGTCTTTTGGTAATTCCTTTTGACGTGAAAAAACTTCTCAGTCAGAGGAGATATCAGTTGTTGATTCTTTCAAGTGGATTTTTGTCCATGAACTGTTTGCCTACCTCAATGTCTTCAAGATTTCCTCCGACTTTCTCCTCTAGGAAATTTAGTGTTTCTGTTAAAACAGAAGTACTTATATCTTTAATCCATTTTGACTTTAGTTTAGTGCATGGTGATAGACCTGGGCCAAGTTTTGGTTTTCGACATGTGGAGAGCCAGTTTGTTACAATAGCATCGAAAAAAATGAAATACTTAGGAATTAACTAAAGAAGTAAGGGATCTGTTCAATGAAAACTACAGTATATGGTGGACACCTATCATTTCACATTTGTCAAAAGTTGCAGAACACACGGCACCAAGCGTGAACTCCATATTTTAACTTAGGCTTAGTTTCTTCAATTGCAGAATAACTGTAGTGTCAATCCCATCAGGCTGTTGAGAGTCTGAAATGAGATGAATACTTCTTAGACCTCTGGCGCATAATTATTCAATAAATATCAGGTCCTCTTTGGAGAATTCCCTCATGACCTTCTGGGCCAATGCCACGGAAGTTCCTACAGTTATTCCCCACTCCCTGGAAAAGCATCAGGATCAAAACTTTCAGCTGGTTGTTACATTCTGACCCCTTGACACCACAAAGTAATTAGAAATCAGTTTGTTTGGCAAGTATTTGGGCAAGCCAAGCACTCTGTACTGCAATGAGGCTAGTTTAGTTTTTAAATGTAAGAAACGCCCTCCCCTCTAAAAGAAGCATTACGTCTATCTGGGAAGGCGAGAAACGAAAAGCAGAGCATCAACTCATAGTTATGCACAATAAATTGAAAAGTGATTGCCATAATAAATACTGTGGAACTTTTAAAAAATTCAACAACTCAAGAGTAGAAGGCACCCTGGAACCCGTTAATCATTTTCAAAACAAGATTTGTGGTGAGTGGATCTAGAAGGAGGCTGGCCTTTTTTCAAGCTTGAAGTTGTGAAGTATTCCATATCTGAAATTTTGAGTATTGTCATCAACTTCCTCTGTGACAAAATCAAAGGACTGTTCCTTAGAAGGTGGCTTATAATTCTATGGGAAAAAGAATTATTTTAAAAGAATTTTTTAAAAAATTGCTTGTGTAAGTTACACAATAAAAGAGGCTATGGAAATTAGTCACATATCTTTTTCCCAAACATTAATTTTGGGATAACATTATTTTAAAAAGCAATCAATTAAAATTATGTTTTATGGGCCTGGAGTATAGCAGGTCCTCAGTTTATTCTGGGTACCAGAAATAAAGACGTAAGTAAAGAAACAGTATTCATGAAGCACATTTCCTGTCCTGGCAGCGCTTCACTGATGTAATGGTACTAAGAGCCTTGCGCAAGCGAGGGCGGGCTGGCTCCCCGCGCCCCGGGTTCGAGGCCCAGGCAGGCGTTTCCACGCACACTTGCGCTAGCTATATAAGCACACGTGTTTTTAAAGTCCTTCTCTGCGGGGCACAACAGCAGCCTTCGCAGGGCCGCGCGGCTCCCAGGCCCACGCCGCTGGGCCTTCTCGGGCAGGCCGCAGCACCCATGGAGCAGGCGGGCGGGCCGAGCCCCGAGGGTCGCGCACCCGGGGACGGGGGCTTCCTGCGCTGCTGCTGCCCTGGCTGGAGGCGCCCGCCCGGGCTCGCTCACGGCCGCCGCCGGGCGCAGCGCGCCTCTCCTGCCCGCCTCGGCTTTGCCCACCTCTGTGCTCACTGCACCGGGGCGCAGGGAAGGGCTTCCAGCCCGGCAGCCTCCAGCCCCGAACCCGGCCCGACCCCTTCCCTGGAGGACCCCGCGCTCCCGCAAGCTCCCGCCCCGCTCCTCTGCCCTGCTCTGCGCGCCCCCGACCCAGGGGATGGGAGTTCCCGCCTGGGGCTGCACCGGGTTCCTCCGGGTTTTCCTTGGTGCATGTTTGCGAACATAGATACGTTTCTTGTGCACAGTTGGCTGTAGTCATACAGCTTAATTCTGCTCTTTTGTCCCTCACACTCCCTGCCCTGGCTCGGCCATCCCCTGCAGGAGGGAGCTCCAGTGTCATCCTTTCGCCTTTCAGTCCCCGCCCTTCTCTGGTGGCCCCATCTATTTGCAGAGGCGCCCGGTTCCCAGCCTTGGGCTCCCTCAGGCCGCCTTCCCTGCCCTGGGCCTCAGCAAGACTGACTGCTTCCTCTCTCCTTCTAGAAATCCACTTTCTCTAAGTTTTCTTCTGTGGCGTTTTCTTGCCTTCAGCGGAACTGTGCAGGCCGATCGCTTCAGCAGGCCTCACGCATCGCTCACCCCAGCTAGCTGGTGCGGGGTGTCCTCCCGCAGGTCTTGGGTGAGCCCTCCACTGGGACGCTGCTTCCGGAGAGCAACCTGGCCAGGCTGCGCTGAGGAGTGGACCAGGACCGGCAGCAGCCTTTGCCATTCTTTCTTTCTGGACCTCGAATTGAACCCACGGCCTTTACACTGAGCTACAGAACCAGCTCTCATATTTTATTATTTTATTTTTTAAGGCAAGGTCTCACTATGTATCTCATTTTAATGAAATATAACGAAAGACGAGGAGAAGTACTGTGGGAGGTGACATTAGAAGGCCTTGGTCTCCGCGTGGGAAGAAGCTGGAGGAGCCTGTACCAGGCGGTTAGTGACCTTGACGTACCTGCACCGCATGTATAGCAGCACAGCCTGTCATGGCGAAATCTCGGAAACAACCCAAATACCCATCAACCGAGGAATAGACAAAAAAATATATGTTACTTTTACACAATGGAGTATTGTTCAGCTTTAAAAAAGATAAATTTGAGGCTTTTGCAGATAAGTGGAGGCGGCCGAGTCTATACTGGTAAGTGACATAAATCGGATCTGTGTGCAAGCACGGCGTTACCTCGCGAGTGTGAGAACCTGCAAGGGCAAAGAAAACCTACAAGGTGCCACAGGTACCGTGCAGGGAAAGAAACGGTGCAGTGGGAAGGAAAATCTGGGGTGAGGAAAAGGGCAGAAGAAAGAGGGGGAAAGGTGTGTTTAGGTACACAGGCAGAATGGTTTGGACGATTCTATCGTCGATTTCTGCCGGTCTTTTGAAAGGAGCAGTTCGTCCTTAAATTTTTTTAAACTCTGATGTTTTTCCTCTTCTGAATTTCTTATAACTTCTTTGTTACGGTTATTGTTTCCTTTAGATGAATCTTACACATTGTATCTGGTAATCTGAACAACTAATTCTAAGATAGCATCATGCTAAATTCCTATTACTTTGCTTAGTGAAATCTTGTATCGTTTCTAACACTGTTTTTTTTTTTTTTCTATCGCTAATTCATATTCTTTTAAAAATAATAATAGTAAAAGAAATGGGGGCTGGTGAGATGGTTCAGTGGTCTCAAGCACCTGCTGAGGCAGGACAGCAGTCTGGTCCCCAGTACCACACGCCTCGCCAGCCCCACCTCCAGGGCGGGCCAAGCCAGCAACAAAAATAAATAAATAGATAGATAGATAGATAGATAGATAGATAAGCTAATTCAGTGAGTGGTGGACTGGGAGCTGGCGCTGAGTGGGGGTGGGCAGTGAAGAGGGAAGGGAAGGGATTCTCACCTCTGCAGTGCACAGATGCACAACAGCTCCAAGGTTAGGAAGAGCCCTGAATACTGGCTAAAGACATTTATAAAGGACACTGATCTGGCCATTTTCTCCTTCCTCGGAACTGCACATGGCACCTGTGAAGTTGAGAGGCGAACTGGGCCCTCAGTTTTTAGAGGCTTCGATCCATAGATGGATCCAGGGAGCAAATGCATGGTGGCGCCAGGCAGGGGCAGCAGAAAGCTGCTACCGTCGCTGGACCAGGAGGTGGCAGGGAGGGGCTAGCTGGGCAGGAGCTACAACCCTCCAGTGACCCACCTCTTGCAAGCAGGCTACAGATCCCCGAAACTGAAGCACCTAGTGCGTGCCGCTGTAGCCCACGGACGTTCAAGAAGCGACGTACAGCTTCCTGGAGCTGAGCACCTGAGCCTCCGGAGGGGCCCCCAACAAGCTATACAGGACATGTAGCTGAACTAGGGAGAGGCAGGAAGTGACCTGGTGGGCATCTAGAAGACCACGGCCCTGGCTTGGGCTCTTACTCCTGAAAGGACACCAGAGTGAAGAGACGACCTATGGAATGGCAAGGCTTCCTCTGATAATGGCACTAACGTCTCCTGCTCTGATACTGCTCCTCTGGTGTAGCAGGAAGACTCAGAATATGTGAAAAACTAAGAAGAAAGAAGACACCCCCAAAACAGAAGACCCAATCAAGGCAATAGGCCACTGTAACGAATAGACACTTCTCCGAAGTACAAGTGGAAATAAATACATGAGAAAGTGCTCAGCATCTCTGGCATCGGGGTTGTACAGACCAAAATGACCTGGGCCGCCACTGTATTCCAGAAGAAGTGGATCAGGAAAACATGAAATGCGGGCGGGACACCCATGGAGTCCGAGGAACCCTCCATGCTGTTGGTGGAAGCGCAAGGAAGTATAACCACTATGGAAATTAGTGTGAAGATTTCTCATAAGAGTAAAATAGAGATTCCATTTGAGCCAGCTATCCCTCCTCTGGGTATTTTTGCAGGAAAATAAATAAATAAAAGCATCATATTGTACTCACATATGCATATCCATGTTTATAGCAGTGAAATTCACACCACTACAGCTAAATTAAGGAAACCGTGTGGATGTGGATAAATACATGAATGGATTAGGAAAACGTGCCATGTCCATGCAGTGAAACAGTGCTCATCCATAAAGAAGAAAAAATTTGAGTCATCTGGAGGAAAATGGGTAGATCTGGAGACCCTAATATTTGGTGAAATACTCAGATACAGAAAGCTACTATCGCTTGATTTCTCTTATAAACAAAATATAAAGAACAAAACAAAGAAGAAAACACTGGAGACGAGGAAGCAGGCATTATGGAGCTTGGAAGCAGGATGGGAGGGGCGAGTGGAACTCCAGGAAAGGAGGCAGCAGTCGGTGGAGATGACGCATGGCATCTGTCAGGACATTTGGTGAACGCAACTTTTGCATAGTGATTCTCACATGCTAGCGCACATTCAACGTGAAGCAGCAGTATGCTGCTTAGGTCTCAGCAGTTTGCTAACTGGGGACTCATGTCCACATCACTGTCAACATGAAAATGGGTTAAATAATAGATTTCAGCTCTAAAGAGAGATCCTATAGCTCAGCGTCACCTTAGCCTGATGGTGCCGTCCAGGTGCCAAGATTCCTTGGGGACACTCAGAGAGTCACTTCTCTAAGTTCTTACAGCATCCCTTAAAAAATACTTTGGGAGGTATAACTTCTCAGAGTCCGAAAGATGTGAACACTGCTATTTTCAACAACATACATTTATTAAACACGTACTGTGATAGACACTTGAGCTGCAAAGTTATCTAAAAATGGCACTGTGGGAGCTTCGGGTCTGAAGAGCCAGGCCTCAGTGGTGCCAGGAAGACTGGAAGCCAGCAGGAGGAGTCCACGAGGAGGCGCCGGGGAGCGCACACACCCTGCGTACCTACCAGGGGCAGTGGAGCCTGGGCTTCAAGGCAGGCCCTTGAAGTGATGTATTCTGAAAGCCCTCATGCAAACAACATGATTTTGCTATAAGATATGAAAATATTGGTACCAAATGCATTATTCAGTGCAAGAGACATCTGCCTACGCTTCTCACCAGTGCGAAAATCCACAATTAAGGAAATCCAACCAGAACCAGTTAATTAACTCCAGAGAAAGTTCCACACTTTAATTAGAAGCAGAAGCTCACAGAAGATCTATTTTTTGATCTAATTCTAACATTAATAAAAGTGGATTCCTCTAAAGCATGATCTTTTAAAAAAAAAAAAGGAAGCAGAAATGTTACATTATCTTGCCAGACCTCGGTGCCACATTTATAGCCAGAGTCGATAACAGGCTTGATTAACCAATTAACAGGTTTGATTTAGCTTCAGAATTATACAACTGTAGTTAAATTCAATAGAGGATTTTTATTCATATCCTAGACAGAGCACATAAATGTACTCTGTCTCAAAATTTGAATTTCTACCTTTAGCTCACATTTTCAGTTAGCACCATGCAGAGCAGTATCAGTTTGGTTCTGCCAAGATCACCGTTTTGGAGTTTCAGGGGCAGACTTCCCACCTGGGATCTGGGGACCAAGGGTCCTCTGCCTCATATGCTCCACGCTGGATTTATCCAGGCAAAGGCGTGGAGCAAGCGTGGCTGCTGAAGGAGGTGGGGTGTGAGGTCCAAAGCCACGGCGAATGCGTCGGGTAAATTTGTAAACTTATTACGACAATGTAAAAGAGCACAGTGCCATCAATCCTCCTCACAGTGCTGTCCCCTCTTCAAACACACTCGTCCCATCTTTCTTGTCATTTTCCGAGAGTCCGGAAAGTCCTCTTTGTGTCTTTTCCTGACTGTCTCGAGTGTCCTGGAGCGCTTCAAAATGTTTGCAGCCATTTTTGTCACATAGAAACCGCATGCTGGGCTGGGAGATAGCTCAGCGGAATAAGCGCTGCCTGGCAAGTGCAGGGTCCTGAGTTCAGTCCCCGGTACCGCAGAACAAACAAAGAAGTAAACAAACACAGCAGCATGTCGTGTCCTCATCCACGTCTGCGGATCTCTGGCTCCTCCTCAGCTGCAACCCATGGAGGAGTCTTAGTCCCTACCTCCATGATGTCCCTGCAGAGCCTCACACTGCCATAGCAGGGACTTTCCTGAGGCGGAGGCCATTCATGATGTGCGCTGCTGGATTAAGAGTACGTGGTTTCTAAGTTAGCCCATTTGGGAGGCTCGGGTGTGGGTGATGGGAAGGCCTCGCCCACCCTGGGTGAGGGTGGGCCACCCGCAGCGGCCTGGGGCTGGGGCAGGCAGGCCCCTGCTGCCCGCAGCTGCGCGCCCTCCTGCATGCTCGCCGTGGGTGGTTTTTCCTCTGCAGCACCCTCTGCCATGCCTGGGAGCAGCTGACTAGGGTCGGAAACCTCCCCAGCCCCTGAGCTGTGATAAACCTCTGCACCCTGAACTCGGGAGTTGCGCAGCTCACCCCAGCTATAAGAAAAGTAGCTTGAGAGACTAGGACGGCGGGGCTGCTCCAGGAAGCGGCCAGGACGGCGGCGTAAGCGTAGAGGTGACCAACAGTGTGTCAGGGAGATTAACGACCACTTGTCTTTTGTTGTAGTTATTTTTCAAAAAATTTTAATTGCACTGTACGTTTGGATCCCAGTTTGTATAAGTGGGGCTATGTGGAACATTTGGGCATCTTAGAAATACTGAGATCTCACAAAAGCCAGCCTATTTTTTACTTCATTTAAAAAAATTAAAATACTTAATTTTTTAAGAGCTGTTTTGAGGGGACTACCTGCTTGGGGCCCCCCTTCTGTCTTTCTCTTGGACAGGAGCTTTCTTTCTCCCAATAGATATGTTCTACTGTTTAAACAAAAGCCATTCTGAGTTTACAGAACACTGTTTCCTGGTCTTTTGGCTGAGATTGAATGTTACCCAGCAGTGGATCGAGAGCTGGCATTCCTCTAAGCGCCGCTGCCTCCAGCTCTGCCTGCCCACCTGGCTCTACCTGGCGCTCACGTCTTGTGTTAGAGCAGAGCATTTGTTGTAGCTAACGCGTGGGTACTGGAGCACCCCCTTTAGGGACCACGCACATCCCCTGACCTTAGGCTAAGCCCGCATTCTGGGTCTCCACATGCACCATCTGTGTTAATTCTGCCTCGTTGCTAGGACAAACACCTGACGCCCAGAAGTAAGGAAGGAAAGATTTATCTAGCTCACAGTTTGTGGAGGTTTCCGTCCATACTCAGCTGGGTTCAAAGCAGACTGACACATGGCAGAGGGCAGCTGTTCCTGGTGGTGGAAAACAGCAAAACCACAAGAGCAAACGGAGGATTAGTGGCAATGACGGCCACAGAGAGCGAGTCTCTCCCTAATGTTGCATTCAAGCTGTCTCAGGCTGGCGATAACACGCATGCCCATAATCCCAGCAGCACTCACACCCATAATCCCAGCAGTACTCACACTCTTAATCCCAAGACTGGATCATGAATTAATCACAAACTGCAGAAATCCATCACATAACTACAGGAGACTTTGGGGAGACCACGAGATGCAAGGCATACCTCTTACCCACCGTGACAATACAACGCAGAATGGTCCCACAACCCTCTCCACTCCCTGAACTCCATCTATGCATCCCTCCTTGCTTCCCCACCAGCCCTCGGAACCGCAGGCACTTGCGTGTGTCCACAGCTTGGCCTTCTGTAGAATGGTCCAGAGTTGGAATCGCAGAGTGCGCAGCCCTTTCCTGTTGGCGTCTTCATCCAGCAACAAGCAAGGGGTGTTTTCATCCCCGACTGAGGCTTCAGTAGGTGAGCGTGCTGTATTTTGCTGACTCGCTGAGGGACGTCTTGGTTCCTTCTGAGTTTTGGAACCACTGCCAGTGTTTGGGGTCCAAGTTCTGAGAGACATAAGTTTTTAATTGGCTTGGCAAATACAAGGACAGCTGTGCTAGACCACAGGACAGAAGCAGGCTTAGTTTTGCAAGACATGGTCAGCCTTCTACCGTGCCCGCCCCACTCAGCATTGTAGCCAGGGAAGAATTAGGGGTCTTGTTTTCCAACTCCTGGGCAGATTCGGTGTTGCAGGCATTTCAGATCTTAGTCATTTGCAGAGTTACATCATAGCAGCCCACTGTTACTTCAATGTCAGTTCCCTTTTGCCGTGGATGCTGGCGATCTTCTCCTATTCCACCTGCGTACCTTCTTTGCTCAGGTCTTCTGCTCGTCTTTTAATTGCAACTTTTGGGCTTTTTCTTATTGAATTTTAATAGCTCTCTGCTGTTTTATAGATATTTGTGGTTATGAGATTAAAAAAACATAATCTCCCACTTCTCAGTTTTGTGTGGGCAGAACATTTCTTATTTTTTATCTTAAGTCTAATGGAGTAATAAATATCTCCTTGGGCTGTTTAGGATACGCCTTAAGTATGGATCACTAAGTTAAATTATGCAAACATATTTATGACTTTTGACACATTCTAATATACTGAAAAGTTGTTCCAAAGGACCACACAAGGGGGGTGAGGCTCACAGCCAAGTCCCCAGTGTCAGGACCAGAATGCCCAAATGCATGAGATGAATTTTGTGGTACTGTCCATGAACCGGAGGTCACACTTTTTGCATCCTCAAAGGCATCACAGCTCATTGAGCTCAGTGTCTGCTCAATGAATATTTTTTTAATGAATGCATAAATGAATGAGCCGTGGGCTCATTACTTTTGCGATTATCTCCATGTACCAAGCACCCTGAGGTCTTCTCTTTAAAATCGCTCACCACAAGGAATCGATGAATCACCACACTAGCCATGGCCAAGGGAGCACAGCCTGAGAGAGACCGCTGCTGAAGCTGCTGAGAGGACTGAGGCAGGCCCGGGTCGGGAGACATGGAAAAGGACGCTGAAATACATTCCTTACGCATGACAACAGCAAGGCCGAGGCTGGAGGCCAGCCCCACACACCATGCTCCAAGATAGGAGGGGCGGCTTGGTCACTCACAGCCCCACCTGGGCACCATCTGCTTGCTATTTCCACACCTTGGCCCATGGAAGCACACATGTGTGGCCCAGCTGGGTCCTCTCCCAAGCCCTGGGCATAGTTGATTGGTTCATGAGTGGACACGTTTCCCCAGGAAGGAAAGGATAGTCCCTCATACTGTGAGGATATTGTGCAGAAAAGACTAGAAGATTCATGCCATTTCATCTCACTTGTTAGTAGTTACAAAAATTACCTCCCTGGACAAAGCTCGGCGCAGCC
>PVKN010042112.1:0-10440 GCA_004027915.1 Capromys pilorides
CATAACCTCAAGCTTGCCAGGCAGTTACTGTGCCCCTGAGCTACATCCTTGATCACTGCACTAACTACTTTCATCAAAACTTTTTGATATGTTGCCTTCATTTTCTCATTTTTATGCATTATGTAGAGATAATATTTATGTTCATTAAGTAAAGTGAAACTATTCTCTAAATAGTCAAAAAAAATGGACAGTCATTTCTATTGATGCTGGATTATTCTATAACCCTGGAGAGACTACATTTCCTCCAATAGAATAAAGTAGTTGTTCCCGTTAGTGAAATTAAGGTAATACCAGTTATATAGGCCCGTTTAGACCAGCACAACAAACTGCTATGGAGCGGGTGGCTTAAACAATAGAGTTCTATTGCTCATGTTTGACCCTAAGGATCAGGCAGGCTTGGCTTCATGGAAGAGTTATCTATTGTTTTACCCCTGGTTGCCTTGGGTTGAGTCTTGCCTTCCTGTATGTGTACTCTTGCTGTCTCTTCCTCTAGGAGGACACCAGCTATGTTGGATTAGGGCTCACTTTACAACCTTATTTAATTGTAATTATCTTTGAAAAACCCTAGCTAAAAAGACAGTCACATTGACATCAAAGTTCTAGCCTATCACCTTTGGTGAAACACAATTCATTGCATAAAACAGCACAGTGAGGAATTCTAAAATTATTAGTGTGATAGTAGAAACCCAGAACTACTCAACAGGTTACAGTTATTATAGAATTATTAAATATAATCATTCCCAAAGCACAATCATTATTTTCTCATATGTCAATCACATTTATAAATTGAATAGCAAAGAATGTAATGCTAATTACTTATACGGAATTTACCATACAAACCACAGATAAAACAATGCATGGAGAGTATTTAGGAGAATATGTGAGAGGAAAAGGATGGAAAGTTTACCTGTAAAATGTTCTTGAACATGTTTTGAAATCAGGGAGCAGGGTTATTTTCTTCTGTTCCTTAAAGCAGAGTTTAGATAATTTGGCTTATATACTAAGTAGGACATTGCATTCAGTATTTAATCAGCAGGTCTTGCCAATTAGTGACCAGATTTCTTTAAGAACCAGTGGCGGGCCAGTAAGACAGCTTAGCAGTATAAGGCACCTGCTTAGGCAAGCTTAGGCAAAGCACAGAGATTGTGGTTTAATTCTGGCGCCACATGCCATGCCAGCCCTGCCCCCAGGGTGGGCTGAGTTGAATGCCCCTCCCCCCCCAAAAAAAGCAAAACAGTGAAGTTCCTGTGTTCAGCTCCTTTCACACAATGGTGGAACTCACTTTGTAGGGTGTGCTCAGATATATTGGTTTCTATGACCTTGATAGTCAATTTTTTTTTGGATCTCACCAATCTAAGTTGATTTAATATTTGGATTCACCGAGTAGCTTGTATGTTATCCCAGAAAGAGAATCTTCAATACAAAGCAGGAAAACAAAGTTCAGAATTTGAAGGAAAGAAGTAACTATAAGTGAAAATTGATATAGTCACTTAGGTAAGTAATATTCTTAGAGAAAGAAAGAAACTCAGTGGTCATTGTAAGATGCTTTGCACGTGGATAGTGCTGAGGTGTGGGAGGCATGCCTGTGTGGAAAGCCAAAGGGACACATTAGAGATGAGGGTGTTGTGAGTGTGCAGCGATGCAGCACAGAGACAGAGATGTTTTTGAACTCAATCTAAATTGAGTCAAGCTCAGCAATTGTCTGTAATTTGTTTGAGAGACTCTTTATCACATACTCTTTGAAATTGGATTTAGTATTATGATTAACTAGACATAATGGATTTTTGATAGAACCTACAGGATAATTGGCTGAGAGAATAATTCTGTGATATCAGTGATCAACAAGGTCAGGACAAAAGAAATTATTATTTTTTTCTTTCAAGAACAAATTGAAACAGAAACTAAGTCTATACATATTTATTGTCTTGATGCATGCTGACATTCTTGAGAATGTTGAATATCCTTTGATTTATCTAGGAGAAATTCTCCAAGGGAAATTTAAATAGGAGTTTCTCTGAAATTAATACATTATGTGTAATTTTTTTCTTTAAGCTGGATTATTTCAATGTATCATCAATTTTATTTTTAAGGGCTTAAATTGTGTAAGAAATAGAAAATAAAACACTTACAATGATTTTAATTCCACAAAGTGCTGTGCCTGTTTGCATAGTTTCATTCATTCCACTTTGTCTCTTAATTTATTTTCAGTTTATTAAGCACATTTTATGCAGTCAGTATGGCAGTAACAAGCTGGGAACTCAGAAATGAATTCCATCTGCATTTACTACTCACAAGGTACTTGGTGGAGATTTAGTGTCTCTTCTTGAAATCCTTCCTCATTTGGAAACCCCCAATATCTGTAATGTTGTCTTCGATTTCATGTTATCTTCTTAAATACTAATTCCTTGCACAGGAAAATTTAAGCCAGACCCTCCTCATGCTTATTACGCCTTCAGAGACATCATCTCCCAGAATGTCATTACAGAGCTGCAACTCCATGGCAAACACCAACACTGAAAACCCTACAGCACTCTTTTGTGACCAAGAACAAAGAAATTAAATAAGAATTCAAAGAATACACAGCATGGTATCCTTTATGATATCTAAGAATATTCTGAGAACAAGGAGATGGGGATGTGAGAGAGACCTCTGGTGTGTGAGGCTGATAGGACACCAAGTTACAGTGTAAACTACAATTAAGGAAATATGTACCAATGAAACTAAAATCTAACAACAATGTTAGTCTTGTAAAGCAGAGGGGGACAATCAGTGCATGATTGAAATTGATATGTCACAGCACATATTAAGAAATGATGTAGGTCCTAACTACCGAAGGACAAGGGCTAAATGTATTGAAGGGTGATGTATAAGACAGCCAACTGGGGCAGATGGCATTCATTTTCAAGTGTATATTTGACACTTCCTGAAGTGAGATTATATCTTTCCCTATTTTTGTTCTCTGGAATAGAAGTATAATTTGTTTTATCCAAAGAAATCTAAAAGCAAATGATAGGTTCACTTCTAGGTGGATTTAGAGACAATGTAGAATATTTCATGAAGTCTTTTCCACCATTCTTTGAGCATGAAGTGTTTTATTTTTATTTGTTTGTTTGTTTATTTATTTATTTATTTATTTATTTATTTATTTATTTATTTATTTGGTGGAACCGGGAATTGAAGATTGAAGTCAGGCCCTCTAAGTGCTGCTTTCGAGGTACCAATTCTGTCCTATTGACGGTTCCAGTGACTGAAACAAGGAGATTCTTCATAGTACAAAGTAAACTCACATAATAAAGTACAAACAGTCTGTATAATTTTAACCTATTAGTAATTTCAGGACAACCTTTCCTTCTGGCTTGAGACAGAAAATTAGTCAAAAAATGAGGACCTGATGTACGAGAAAATATTACATGCTTTGTAACATACTAGTGCACAGCAAATTCGTTGTTGGGTACTGGAAAATGTGTTATGCAACAGTAAGAACTTTTAGTTAAGCATCTCTCTGGGTAACTTAAAAGTCTGAGAAGGTATTGAACAAAAGAGTCCAACTCTCACAGAATTCTGATAACCCCAATTAATTCTTGAGTTCAACTGTTCTATAGATACAAAAGCTATGCAGATAGAGACAGACAATTCTGAAATGAGATATGTAATATTGATACACACAGACGAGTGTTTTATCTCTTTGGTTGTTATCATTCCAAGAATCCAGCAAATGCTGTTGTTCTAAGTGTTCCATATTTTCATCTATCAAAATTTCTTGTTTCTACAAATGGAGAGTAACAATGAAAAATAATAATTCTTCCCATAATTATGTATTATGATTATTACTTAACATTTTTCTTCCTAATATTTTTGCTGTTTTCTTTTTCAATAAAAAAATAAGAATGAGAGAAACAGAAATAGAAACAAGAGACAGACACAGAGAGACAAGATTTATATATTGGGATTTGAGTCCTGTGAAATTCAGAAACACATCTCCCTAAAGATAGTGCAGGTCACCTGAGCTTCTACTTCTCAAGATCAGCATTTCTTGGTGACTGAAATTCTTGGAATTGCTCTGCTTTTCCTAAAATTCTTACACTGGTAACTTCTTCACTTTTATTCAATTCTCAAATGTTTGGGGTTGTCTTTGCCTAGAAATTGACTACTGTGCTTTCTTCTCATGTTATGAAAGACTTATTATGTGCAAGTTTTTCTAAATGGACTTACATTACTTTAAAAAATGTTTTAATTTTCTTTTTTGTTTTATGTTTAGTTTCTTTTGATGTATTTAAAAACTCTAATTTCTTTTACTTATTGTAACAAATGCAATGCTCTTATTTATTAGAAGTCTTGAATTTAGGGACACAACTCAGTGGTCTAAGTGCCTGCCTGGTAGGCACAAGGACCCAGGCTCCATCCCTGGTTCTGCATGCCATGCCAGCCCCATCCTGTGGGGACCATTGAAACTGGATATGGTGGCTCTTCACTGGGGAGGCTGAGTCAGTAAGATCAGTATAAGTCTGAGCTGTGTAGCAAGACCTTATACCAAATAAATAAATAGGACTTGCTGCTCCGTGCATTCAGGAGAGATTAGATGGACCTCCACCTCCTCTAAACCCATCCATCCCAGGTTCCTGCATGCAGGAGAAACTTCCTGCTCCATGCTTCCCTCCAACCAACCTGCATATCCTCTGGACCCACCCCAGGCCTCAGTGCAGGTGAGACTTACTGCTCCAGGCTCACCAGACTGATCTCCACCTCCTACAGAACCAGCCCAGGCCAGGGTTGCATGTGGGGTTCACTCTCAAGGGCTGCTGTAGGAAGAATCTAAAAACTGCAGCCTGAAACAAGCTGGGTACATCTGGAAAAATTCAAACTTGGTAGATCTGGACCTGGTAAGCTGAGACCAGAACTTAGGTGAAATAAATTAAATACAAACTTCCAAGTTAATACCTGCTTATCTACACAGACATAAGATTTGCTATTACTGTGTAAAATACAAACTCATTAGTTACAAAAGTTTGTCAACTGCTAAATATCACTATCCATTATTAGTGTTCCTAACTATAGTTCTGTAAAAACAAAACCACAACTGTCTTAAGCATATAATCTCTTTTTGAGTAAGAGTCATGCTAAAGGTATAATTGCACAAAGCTCTACACCAAAGGTCAGAGGACAGTGCTATACAAAATGACAAATAGAAGGAACAAAATGCAATCTCAGGCCTGAGATAACACAGAGAAAATGCAGGAGACAATAGCATAGAAGAAAATGGGAATCACAGAGCTGAAATCTCTGAATTAATAGCATCTGAAGTGCAGAAACAACTGCAGAAAGGTTTAAAGGAAATGAGGTCAGAAATAATCTCTGAAGCAAAAAAAGACAACTCTGAATTAATAGCATCTGAAGTAAAGAGAAAGGTGAAAAGGAAATTAGATGAGAAATAATTTCTGAAGCAAAAAAGAAAGGATAATTATAATGAAAGAATTAATTACTTCTGAAGAAGGCACTGATAAAAAAATAGAGATTAGAAAAATGATGGATTCCCCAAATGAGCAATATAGGAAAAATATAGATTACATGAACCAGAAACAAAAAGTACACAGGAACTTAAAATCTCGATCACAACCTGGCAAAACCATTTAAATGAAGTGAAGATAGATAGAGTTTCAGATCTTGAAGACACTGTTGCAGCTAGTAAAAAGATAAGAAAGGATCTCTTGGGGATAGGGAGATAGCTCCATGGCACAAGTGCCTGCCTGACAAATATAAGGTCATGAGTTTGAACCCCAGTCCTGCAAAAAAAAGAAAAAGAAAAGGATATGTTAAAAAGCTGAATGCAGTTGCCAGGCATGGTAGTGTATGCCTGTAATCCCGGGAGGCTGAGGCCGGAGGATCAGTGCGAGTTCAAGACTGGGCTACAAAAGTGAGCTCAAGGCCAGCCTGAACTGCATAGCAAGACCCTGTCTCAAAAAGACAAAACAAACAAACAAACAAACAAGCAAACAAAAAACTGAATGCAAAACAAATAATTCAAAAACTAGAAGACAGTGCAAAGATGATCAATGTGACATGAATAGGCATCAGTGAGAAAGAAGGAGTCAATACAAATGATATAAAAAGAATATGGCTAGAAGTGATAGCAGAAAACTTCCCAAATGTGGGGAAACAATCAGACATTCAGGTAATTGAATCATACAGAACTACAAATAACGTTAATGCAATTAAAAATAAAACCACATATGTAATAGTCAAGTTCCAAGAAATCCACCACAAGAATAACATAGCAAAAGCCACAAGAGAAAAGAAACAGTTTACATTTAAAGGAAAATCCATCAGAATAATGGCAGATTTTTCTTCACAAATCATGATGTCAAGAAGAGCATGGAGCAGAGTACTTCAAGTCCTTCATGAAAACAAATTCCAGTCCAGACTGCTATACCTTGCAAAACTTGCTTTGAAGTTTGATGGAGAAATAAAATTCTTCCATAACAAAGAACTAGTAAAGAATTTCATGATGACAAAGCTAACCCTACACAGAACAATAGGAGATATTCTAGATAGGGACCAAAATGACTAAAACTCAACAAATGTAAATGAAAATAATCCACAAAATAGGGCAAACAATTAAACACAGGAGATAAAGGAGTAAACAATAGCAGGTAAATAACATGGCAAGCAAGAGGCAATATATCTCAATTATAACCGTCAGTATCAATATTCTCAATTCACCGATTAACAAATAAATTTGCACAGTGGATTATAATGCATGTAAGAAACACATTCAACTCATAAAGAAATTCATAGACTGAAAAGCAAAGGATGAGAAAAAATACTACATGCCCCAGCAACTCTGAAAAAAAGCGGCAGTAGCAATCCTATTCTCAGACAATCTCATCTTCAAACCAAGAATAATCAAACAAAATAAAGAAGATCACTATATACTGGTTAGAACAAAAACTAAAAAGGAGAAGATAACACTGATAAATAGGTATGCACCCAATGTGTGAACACCCAGCTCTATAAGACAAATCTTAATGAACATGAAAACTCTAATATCCAATATCAAAACCTACAGGACATTTTATCCCAACAAGATGGTTCAAGGAGACAAAAAATTAGCAAAGAAGTAACAGAACTGAACCAGAACTTGGAAGAGATGGACTTAGTGAACATACACAGAGTGTTCCACCCAGCTACTTCTGGATACACATTGTTTTTCAGCTGCAATGGGACATTTTCTAAAGCAGACCACATACAATTTCTTTGATCATGCTTAAGTAGATGCAAAAAAACAGAAATTATCCCATGCGTATTATCTTGCCACAGTACAATGAAACTGGAAATAAATGATGAAAGACAACACAAAAAACACATAAACACATGGAAATTAAACACTACTCCCCAGTCAGCAACCAATGGGTTACAGATGAAATTAAACCAGCAATTAAACAATATCTATGATTCAATGAAAATTCAAGCACAACTTATCAGAATTTATGGCACGCAATGAAAGCAGTTCTTAGAGGGAAATTTGTAGCTGTGAACTCACACATTAAGAGAACACAATAGGTACATATAAATACTCTAATGCTGCACCTAGATCAGCTAGGAATGGAAGAACTAACCAAACCCAAAGCACAAAGATGGGGGGAAATTATAAAGATTAGAGAAGAAATTAATTCAGTGGAGACAAAGAAAACAATACAAAGAATTATTTAATCAAAAAGTGGTTCTTTGAAAAATTAAACAAAATAGATAGTCTTCTAGTTAACCTCATCAAAAAGAGAAAAGAAAAACCTCAAATTCAAGCAATAAGGGATGAAAATGTTGAAGTTACCACAGAACCATTGGAAATACAGAAGATCATTAATAGCTACTTTGAGAATCTTTACTCTCAAAGAATTTAGGACATAAATGAAGTAGACAGATTCTTAGAAAGGTGTAAGTTACCAAAACTGACACAAAAAGATAATAGAAATCTCAGCAACCCAATAATAGCCAATGAAATACAAAATACAATAAAAAAAAATCTACCGACATAGAGAAGTCAGGGTCCTGATGGATTCACAGCTGATTTCTACAAGAAATTTATAGAAGATATAATCATAGTACTCCTCATACACTTAAAAGAAATTGAAAAGGAAGCAATCTTCCCAAAATCATTCCTGAAGGCAAGTTTTATACTGATACCTAAGCCAGAGACAGATGCAACTAAAAAAGAGAACTATAGGCGAATCTCTCTCATGAAGATAGATGCAAAAATCCTCAATAAAATCCACACAAATAGGACACAACAAATCATTAAAAGATTATACACTATGACCAGGTTTCTTTCATCCCAAGGATGCAAGATTTGTTCAGCATATGCAAATCTATAAATGTAATACACTATATCAATACAGCCAAATCCAAAATCTATATGATCATCTCAATTGATGCAGAAAAGGCTTCGACAAAGTCCAACACTCATTCATGTTCAAGTACTACAGAGAATTGGAATCGATGGCCTCTACCTCTATCTGATAAAAGCCATTTATGACATTTCAATGGCAAACATATTTCCAAATGGGGAAAAACTGAAGTCTTTTACTCTCTGATCTGGTATAAGACAAGGATGTCCTCTATCACTACTCCTATTCAATATACTTCTGGAATCATTAGTTAGAACCATTAGACAACAAAGAGAAATAAAACGTATAAGATTAGGAAAAGAAGAAGCTCAACCATCATTATTTGTAAATGATATGATAGTCTACTTGGAAGACCCAAAACATTCCACTTACAAACTCCTGCAATTAATATGTGAATTCAGTAGCATAGCAGAGTAAAAAGTCAATACCCAGAAGTCAATAGCATTCCTTTACACACAGAACAAACATACTAAGAGGGAAACTATAAAAAACAATACCTTTTATAATAGTTTTGTGGAAAATGAAATACTTAATTAATCTAACTATAGAAGTAAAAGACCTATTCAACAAAAACTATAGTACTCTGAAAAAAGAGAACAGAGGCGATTTCAGAAGATCGAAAGATATTCCCTGCTCCTGGATAGGAAGAATCAACATTGTGAAGATGGCCATACTCCCAAAATTGTTATACAGATTTAATGCAATCACAATCAAAATAACACCAACTTACCTCACTTACCTGGAGAAATCATTCCTAAAATTTATTTGAAACCAGGAAAGACCTAGAATAGCAAAGACAATCCTGGGCAACAAAGACAAGGTACGAGTCATTACGATTCCTGACTTTAAACTATATTACAAAGTTACTGTGATAATATCAGTACAGTATTGGCAAAAAAATAGATCTGAGGATCAGTGAAATAGATTATAAAATGCAGAAGGCAATACAAATGCACTCAGCCACCTTTTCTTTGACAAAGTGACCAAACACATTTACTGGAAAAAACACAGCCTCTTTAACAAATGATACAGGAAAAATTGGATCTATACATGCTGGAAACTGAAATTTGACCCAGGTCTATCATCATGTACTAAATTAAAGTAAAAAATGGATTAAAGATCTAAATATTAAAACAGAGCCACTAAATCTCCTGAAAGAGAAAGTAGGAGGAAATCTTAAAGACATCGAGGTAGCCAAGCAGTTCATGGGCAAAAATCAAAATGCATGTGTAACACTTGAAAGCATTAAGCAGTGGGCCCTCCTCTTATGGAAAACCTTTTGCTCATCAAAAGAAATTACCAACAAATTGAAAAACAAACCACAAATTTCCAAAAAAATCTAAACTAACAATTACTCAGAGAAAAGTCTTCTGTCTAGAATTTATAAAGAAGTAAAAATCATTAGGAGCCCAAAATTTAAAGACCCAATCCAGAAATGGGCATATGAGATGAACACACACTTCTCAGAGGAAGAAATATTGAATGCTAATAAATACATGAAGAAATGTTCCATATCATCAGCCGTCCATGAAATGCAAATTAAAACAACACTTTGATATCATCTCACTCCAGAAAGAATGGCTAACATAAAGAATTCAACAAACAACAAATGTTGGAGAGGCTGTGGGGAAAAAGGAACCCTTTCTTCACTGCTGGTGGGAATGCAGACTGGTGCAGCCATTATGGAAATCAGTGTGGAGACTCCTAAAAAACTAGAACTGGAAATCTCATTGAATCCAGCTGTCCCGCTACTGGGAATTTTCCCAAAACATCACATAATAGTGATAATCAGGCACCTATGTTTATAGCAGCACAATTTGTGATAGCCAAACCTTGGAAGCAACCAAAATTCCGATCACCTGAGGAATGGATGAAAAAGATCTGGTGTTTTTATACAATGGAGTATTACTTAGGTATAAAGAATGATAAAACCTTCACATATAAGTGGATGTAACTTGAACATATACTCATAAGTGAAATAAACCAGACCTAAATATCATATAATTTCTCTAACATATGGACTGAAAAGAAAAAAAAAAAA
>PVKN010042113.1:0-10449 GCA_004027915.1 Capromys pilorides
GTGTAGACATGATAAATTTTCTAATCCATATTAGTAGGGGAGGAGAAAAAGAAAAAAAACAAAAAAAAATTTCTTCTCTTTGTACAAAAAGGGAGTAGTTGTACACATAGTCCAACGTTCCATAATTGCAGTGGGTTACCGGTGAAACTGGCAATGTTGGAGGCTGTTGGTATAAGCCTCTTATAGCTCATCGTACTAATCTAGCTCTGCATTCTATGCCTCATAATTAAGCTTTTCTGTTGGGTGATCAAGGGCAAGTTAAGGCCAGACCTGTATAAGAGATCATTCATCTTTTGTATCTTCCAGGGTCAAATCCCGTCTTTTAGCTTTTAGTCACTAAAAAGAAAAAGTTCTTAGCGCTATTGTTATGGTTTATGTCTAGTTGTCCCCTCACAAGCCTCATGTAATCATGGGATGGGGACTTCTAGACTTTGAGACTTGACTCATGATCTACAGGGATTATGTGTTTTAGTATTGATGGGACCATGAGCCTGAGTACGGCTGGCATTATGGGTGTGGCCTAAGGCGGATAGGCTGAGGTAGAGAGCCTGAATGTAATACAAAGAGAGACACAAAGACAGAGTCTCTGTTCCTCCTCTTCTCTCTGCTCCCCCGGTTGTTTGGTTGCCTCTGTCACCATTTTGTTGCTGTTCCACCGCCATGAACCGCTGCTCTCTGCCATGTGCTTCTCTGCCTTGGAGCCAGCTGAGTATGGACTGAAACCTCCAGTAACTGTGAGCTAAATAAACCTTTCCTTCCTTCATTTTGGGTGTTGGGTATTTGTCCCAGCAATGAGAGAAGAGTAACCAAGACAACTATCAACCGATTTATAAAAAGAAAAGGCTAACTTTGCCTCACAGGGTTGGAAGCTCCAGTTCAGGGTGGAGCTCTATGGCCTTGGGTGCCCCGTGAGGCAGCGTGTGGGAGGCACTTGGTAGCGTGAGACTCCTACCTCATGGTGGGGACCCAGAGTGAGGAGGAGACTGGGCTCCACAACCCACTGATTCTCTTCACCATGTTTTCCTTTCTGTTCTTTGACTGAGTCATCTGAGTTCATCTATTTCCAAAGTAACTGATGCTCTCTCCTTCCAGTTTAAATCTGCTGTTCAGTCTCTTTAGTGAAGTTTTCAGTTTGGTTAGTTACTTTTTCTTTTTTTCAAGACCGAGGTTCTAACTCACAACCTTGCACTTGCCAGTCAGGCACTTGTGCCACACAGCTATCTCCCAGCCCTGGTTAGTTACTTTTCAATTTTACAATTCCTTCCTTCCCTCCTCCCCGTCCCTTCTCTTCCCTTCTTCCCTCCTTCCCTCCCTTCCTTCCTTTCTTTTTTTTTCTTCCCTCTCTCCTCCTTTCCTCTGTCCTTCCTCCTTCCTTCCTTCCTTCCTTCCTTCCTTCCTGGTATTACTATGTTGCCCAGGTTGGGCCTCCAACTCCTGAACTCTAGCTGCCCACCTGTCTTAGTCCCCAGTGCAATGGGCACAACATGGTGCCCACGCTGTACACCATGGTACCCAACTTAGTTCATTTTTAGATAACTCTTGCCTTTTAATTAATTTTTTAATTTGAGGAAATAATCCCCTCATTCTTTCCCTTAATTGTTTATCCATGATTTCCTTTAGTTCTTTTTTTAAAACTTTATTTATTTATTTATATTATGGCCAGCTCAGCCTGCCTTGGGAGTGGGGCTGGTGCAGCATGTGGTGCCGGGAATCAAACCGCCGTCCCTGTGATTGCCTAAGCTTGCCTAAGCAGATGCTTTAGACCAATGAGCTATCGCATCAGCCCTCCTTCAGTTCTTTACACACATTTATAATAGTTGATTTAGAGTTCTTGTTTGGAGAGTCTAATATTCATTGTACCTCAGAAACAGTTTTAATAAACTACTTTTTCCCCCTATATCAGCTGTACTTTCCTACTTCTTTGTGTGTCTTGTGATTTTTGTTGTTGTTGTTTCTACTGAAAATTGAGTATAGTATTTAAATATTTTAATGTGACAGCTCTGCAAACTGGGCTCCTTCCCTCCTCCAGTGGTTGTTGCTCTGGTTGCTATTTGCTTACTAACTTTCCAAACTAATTCTGTAAAGTGTGGTGTTGTGGTGGTGCTATATGTGATCACTAAAGTCTCCTTGCTTAGCTTAGTGGTCATCTAGCTACTAATTTATAGTGTACCAAAGAGTGTATATTGTACCTTTTGCTAAAGTGCTCTGTGTGTGTGTGTGTGTGTGTGTGTGTGTGTGTGTGTGTGTATGTGTCCGTCTGTCCATTAAGACACACTTTCAACACTTAGGGAGAGTTTTTATTAAACAGAAAGAGAATTTACTTTTATATCATGTACCTTCTATGTCTCAGATTAAAAATAATGTAAAATCCCTGAAACATTTTCAAAAAACATTGCTTTACTCTAGGCTTTAGGTTGTCTTTGTTTTATTTTTATTTATTTATTTATTTATTTATTTATTTATTTATTTATTTTTGCAGAACCGGGGTTCGAATTCATGACCTTGTACTTGCCAGGCAGGCACTTGTGCCACAGAGCTATCTCCCAGCTCCTGTCTTTATTTTAAAATAAAATATAAACACAAAATGAAAGAATACTCTTACAGACACCCTAAGCACCATGTGGTGGTGCTTACAAACATCTTTTCTCTCAGAAAAATACTGCTGTTCACAGAAATAAATGTGCTGGGCTTGCAATAGGCTTTGAGTATAAATAACTGAATACGCAGAAATCTTGAACAGACGGCATGCTTAATGGCATTGTTAGCATAAGAAGTGTTACAGTGAAATCTCACATCCAATAATTCACTGGGAAAGTGCAATATGCCCTGCAGCATATGGAGGGGCAATTTTTCAGAACATTTAAAAATATTCTACAGCACTTGATGCCATTTTCTGTATACCCAAAACATGATTAATATTTAATGTTCTTCAGAATTAAACTTCTAAAGACACTATGAGAAGTATCCATACAGAGATGTATTTAATCTAAGTTAAAGTGGAGAGATTTGAAGGGAAGTTCATATTTAGAACTTGATAGTCCGGCTTCTGTGTTTCTTTTTAGACATCTTAACACGTCATATTTTATAGCACAACACACGGTTAACTGCTAGCTTTCACAGATGTCTACTTGAGCAAATAAGAGGGAGGCTGGTCACCCCCAAATAAAAGATACCATGGATACAAACACCACAGTAATTTAGTCTCAATATTTGTGGCTTATGTTTCCCATATCTCACATAATTAGTAATGTTTAACACAATCGGCACATATTTAAAATGAATCAAAATTTCATAGCTAAAATATGTATTATTAATGTGAATTTATAAAGTTTTCTAAATCTCATTCAAAATGTTGTATTAATTTAAAATGTCAATAGCGGGGCTGGTGAGAAGGCTCAGTGTTAAAGTTCCTGCTTAGGTAAGCTTAGGCAACCGCAGGGACTGTGGTTCCATCCCTGGCACCACATGCTGCACCAGCCCCATTCCCAGGGCAGGCTGAGCTGGCCATAATTTTTTTAAAAAATGTCAGTAGCTACAGCTGCCATTGGTGCATGGGTGGTTTAGTGGTAGAATTTTTTTTTTTTTTTTTGTGCGGGACCGGAGTTCAAACTCACAACCTTGCACTTGCCAGGCAGGCACTTGTGCCACAGAAGCTATCACTTGTGCTCCAGGCACCCCCCCCCCCCACTTTTTTTTTTGCAGAACTGGGGCTTGAACTCAGGCCATTGTGCTTGCCAGGCAAGCACTTATTCTACTGAGCTATCTCCCCTGCCCACCCAGCCCCTTAGTGGTAGAATTTTTGCCTGCCACATGGGAGGCCCAGGTTTGATATCTGGCTCATGGCAGTGCTCAGTCCCCTTTGTGGCTGAGGGATATAGCTCAGCAGTGCAGTATCTGCCTACCAATTGTGGGATCTTGAGTGCAAATCCTGGTAAGAGAGAGTGGGGGGAGAGAGAGAGAGAGAGAGAGAGAGAGAGAGAGAGAGAGGGAGAGAGAGAGAGCGCGCGAGCAAAACACCTTACCGAGAGATCAAAATATAACTTTAAAATCCAGCCGGATAGCTCAGTGGATTAAAGCACCTGCTCAGGCCGACACAGCAACCAGGGTTTGATCTCCCGAGTGCGGTGCTGGCCCCGCCCCTGGGGTGCACAGAGAAGGTAATTGAGACTGGGCGTGGTGACTCACGCCTGTAATCCCAGCGCTTGGGAGACTGTAAACTGTAAGAGTGAATAGTTTTTCTTTCCACAACTTTCCTAGAGCCTGGCATTAGTAGGTGGTCATGTTTTCAGCGAGCCTTTTTGATCTCGGGAAGCTCAATTTAAAATATGAAGACCTGAGGCCGGGGAGATAGCTCAGGGGCACAAGTGCCTGCCTGGCAAGTGCAAGGTCCTGAGTTCAATCCCTGGTTCCGTGAAAAATAAATAAATAAATAAATAAATAAATAAATAAAATGTAAAGACCTAAGGCAAGCATGATGGTTCACCCATGTAACCTCAGCATTTGGGTGGCTAGGGCAGAAAGACTGATAGAGCTACATAGTGAGTTCAAAGCCAGCCTTACTTACATAGAAATCCTGTATTTGAAAGAAAATCCAGGGCTGGGAGATAGCTTAGCAGCATAAGTGTCTACCTAGCAAGCACAAGGTCCTCAGTTCAACCCCCGCCAAAAAAAAAAAAGAAATAAAAGATTTGGGGCTTCTGGAGAGAGTTAGGTGTGTAGCTCAGTGGTAGATTATTTGCCTACCATGGAAGAGGCCCAGAGTTCAAGCTCTTGTGCTGCAAGTAAATAAGTAAATAAATAAAACCTAAAAATCCTACCGTAAAAGAGAAATAGTGCATTGAATCATACAAGTCAATAACAAAAATTTTGAGATAATAGCATTCAAAGGTTCACTGAGGCAGAACTTATTTGAGGAAATAAGTTGCTGTCATATTTTGGCATTGCCTAAAATATAAAACACTTGAAATATTTTCAGAGTTATAATAACATATCATAAGCGGGCCATGGTGGCACATGCCTGTAATTCCAGCGCTTGGGAGGCTGAGGCAGGAGGATTGGTGTGAGTTTGAGACCAGCCTGGGCTACAGAAAGTGAGCTCAAGGCCAGCCTGAATTGCATAGTGAGACCTTGTCTCAAAAAGACAAAAAAAAACAAATAAACAAACAAACCAACAACCAAAAAACATATTATTTGCTCACTTTTATAAGATGAAATCATAAACACTGTATTTAATTTACTTAATATTGTTCGTGTTCACATTTTAAGTGACTGTAGAAGAAAAGCTATCTATTACTATATACATGGATATAAATGCATGTATATATATGTAAGTATGCATATGTGTATGCACATGTGTTTGGTTTTGAGACAGGATCTCCATTTGCAGTCCAGGCTGGCTTTGTGCTCGCTGGGCAGCCCAGCCTGATCTCGTTCTTGTGGTCCTCTTGCCTCAGCCCCCACGGTGCTGGCAGTACAGGTGTGTGCACCAGTATGTCTGGCCTCTAGCAAACATCTTAAAGATGTGAAGTGCTGCTTAATGACTGTAATAATAAACCAGCATTTAGGCCGTTTTAGAAGTCTAGTCAAATTTCTAGCTGGACTAAACAAATAAATACAAACTCTGTGTTTGTGTGTATGTGTGTGTGTGTGTGTGTGTGTGTGTGTGTGTGTGTGTGTGTGTGTGTGTGTGTGTGTGTGTTACTGGGGGATTGAACTCAGAATCTTGTGTTTTCTAGGCAGGCATTTATTCCACTGGTCCACAAACACGTTAATCAATGAAACAAAAACATTTTAGGTAACTGTTTCACGTGCATTCTTTTTACTTATTCTTATGTAGTAAGAGAAGAATGGAAGGAAAGAAGGAAGGAAAGAAGGGAGGAAGGAAGGAAGGAAGGAAGGAAGGAAGGAAGGAAGGAAGGAAGGAAGGAAGGAAAGAAGGAAGGAAGGAAGGAAGGAAATCTACAGAAGACCTGTTTTAGATTAAGATCTGGTCTTGGACCCCGACAGGTCAGACTAAAAACCCAATGGAGTCATTCACATTTAAATTACACATCATTAAGTGGAAATTGAGCTTTTTATCTGACTTGCTGAGAAACCAGGACTAGAGAAGTAAAAGCCAAGTTTCCCAGACAAGCATAAAACTGAAGTTCTCTCTGTTTTAATCTTTATACAAACAAAGTAGCCAGAAATAATCTGATGTTAACAAATTGGCTATTTTCTTATTCTTCAGTCTCTGTCCAGACTTCCATGAAAAGCAAATAATTTTGAAATGACTGATGTGCTTTTTTGGTTTTGCTTTCTTCAAACACTTTTCTGTCTGTAAAATCAACAGCTTTATTTATTTATTTGTTTTTCAGTAATGAGGATCAAACCCACTTCTTTTTCTTGGCTCACTGGCAAGCATAGCCTATGAGGAGGTACAGTGTCTGACTGTAGAATCCAAAATAAAGTTACAGCCAATTAAGATTGTCGCATTCTTTTTTTTTTTTTTTTTTTGCAGGACCCTGTACTTGCGGGGCAAGCACTTATTCCACTGAGCTATCTCCCCAGCCCAAGATTGTTCAACTAAATGGCAGGCTGGGGAGACCGCTCAGTGGCACAGTGCCCGCCTGGTGAGTACGAGGTCCCGAGTTTGATCCCCGGTACCAAAAGAAAAAGACCAGCTTTGTAAACTAAATGGTCTACTTTTCTTTGGACAGATTGGAGGAAGAAAAGAAAAAGCTATTTTTTGCCACTGAGTGCTGTAATAGTCAAACCAATGTCGAACACAAGTGAACATAGTCAGGTAAAAAGCAACTCATTATTTACTTATAAAATGAGAATAAAAATCCTGGTTTAGTATGATTTATTTATTTATTTTTTGTTTAGTATGATTTAAAAAGTAGTTTAGAGGGTGTGGTGGTGCTTGCCTGTAATTCCAGCACTTGGGAAGCTGAAAACAGGAGGATCACTATGACTCTGATCTGTGTAGTGAGACCCTGTGGACCATGTACTAAACACATTGAAAGAAAGAAAGGGAAAAAAGTAGTTTAGGTCCCTGGAACAATAGGTCAGCCTGAGCAATATATTCATCATCACACATTTGACTTGGCGCGTACAGATCTTGTTTCTTAGGGAGGATCCTGTTAAGTTACTTAGGAAAATGTGGCTTTTGTTAGGCTAGACTTTCCCAATTTTTAAATATGTCCCTACCTTGGAGCTGCTTATTAGACTTCGAAAGAAAAACGCTTTCAGGTGAACGTGGACATAAATTAAAACACATACATAAATTGTTAAGGAATGTACAAATAACTGTCGTTTTCAGTTAAGGGCTACTGAAATTAGACAATGGATTTTACAGGCAAAATCAGGTTGTATACATACTGTATATACAAATGTAAATGTAGTTTGGGGCAAGAAAATAAAGGAAAAAGAGAAATAGTGGAGAGATAAAATACAATTTATGCAAGCAAATACAGGAGGTTGTTCTCACTTCCTACTAGTACATAGAATTAAAAATATTGTTTGAAGGAAGAAAGCATTGTATTTCCAATTTTAAAAGTGACATGCCAAATTTATTTAATAATGAGTTAGGACAATGTATGTAGTCTTTTGAAAATATTGGCAATGACCAAAGTAACTAGAACTTTCTCAAGTTTACTAATTTTCAGGCAAGTTGACAGTTTCTTAAATTTATATTTAACACATATAGTCTAGAAAACTCATGGGAGAATTTTTGGCTGGACTTTTAAAAAAATTTCTTCTTTTCATTTTGTGGCTAATGTTTTCCTATTATCAAGACGCTGCATGCTTTTAACACCCGCCCACTCCCATGACAATATTCTTCAGGGGGGTTGAGGTCTGAGTGACAAGTACATTGATATAATTGAATCATCCTTCTGCAGGCATGTCTTTGTTATCAGATGGGTTTTCAAGTAGATTTATACATTTTAAAAGTGCATCCGTTGGACAAGATTAGTCTTTGCGTGATATGACATTTAGCCTACAAATGGGTGACAGAATTTCATACTTTCGACATCTGAACCAGGCTCGATAGTCGGCTGACACATTGCTGAGCAGTTCTTTTCTTCCTGGTTATCAGATTAAGCTACCAGAGTGAAGCTGAAAGAGGGTTGTCATGAAAGTTTATTGGACTGGAGCCAGGTTTCTACCCTTCTAAGATGCCAGGATTTTCCCACAGCCAAACCAAGTTTGGTCTTGCCTTAATATAATAAGAATTCAGAAAAACTGACAATTCAGAGGAGAAGTAAAGAAGTGAGTAGAAATTGATGTTTTCTTGTATTTCTATGATAAGTCTAAAAAGCATTCCAAAGAGAACTATAGAAAATATAAGAAAAAGTTCTGGGGATGTAGCGGTGGCATGCTGACCTAGCCTGTGTGAGACCCAGGGTTTGGTTGCCAGCACTGGGGGAAAGAAAGAAGAAAGAAAAGAAAAGGAAAGGAAAAAGCTGGACAGAAACATGCTATCAGTATAACTTCACAAAAGATGTCACATTGCCACATAAAAATAATCAGATTATATTCCTTAATCCAGCTTTACAAAAATATATTTAAAATATAATAACTGCCTAAAGAGTTATTTCTGGCAAAGGGCAAACAACCACAACTTAAAGAGCACTTTTTGAGGGGTATAAAGAGTTTTGTGGACATTTTAAAATCTAAGCATCCCATTATGCCACACAGTGTAATGGTACAAACAGTTCTAGGCATGTTTTATTAGCTTTTAAGGAAGTGAAATAGGCCTTCCTCCAGTTAAACAACAGAGAATTTAGATAGGAAGAATGAAATTATTTAACTTGAAACTGAACCAGAGTTTGGGGATGTAAACACACCTCCTTGAAAGAATTTATAATCTCTAATAAGGGTAGATGTACGTAAAGTGTCCAGATTCTACGTAGTTTTTGGAAAGGAATTCCCCTTCACTTGGTGAAGCAGCATTGCCTAGAAGCATTACGCGGAACACCTCTGTGGGCCTTTTGGAAGGCCCTCTCTCTCCTTCAGCTCCGCGCCAGCCCTCATGGCTTCTTACCTTTCTTTTTTTCCCAGTTTCCTCCTCCTCCCATAGCACGTATTTTATTGGCACAATTTACACAAAAGCAGATAAGAATTCAGTCTACATCCTTTTCCCTTCTGCCTAGGTTTCTATAACCTCAGAGTCATGGGATGCCTATCTTCACTATGATTTTTGAATCTCAATAGCAGAGATCAGCCACCAGACCTTGTATATGTCGGTGGATGCTCCACCACTGAGCTATATCCCTAGCATGTTTTAAGAATAATCACACTTTTTTTTTTGGGGGGGGGTCATGCTAACTCTAATTTGCTTCTTTCTTTTCCAGTTAATCTGTCAACTTCCTTTAGAATTTTGAACCAAGGTTCCAACCCTTATCCTGAAGGTCCAAATGATTGATTATCCTTGGCTTATCTCTCTACTCATCTTGTCTTTTCCTGTTTCATCCTCACTTTTCTGCTTCATTCTCTTCATGTACCCTATTATTTCCTCAAATGCAGACCATTTCTTCCCTCTGAATGCTTGAAATCTTCCCCTGCCCCCCCCATCCTGCCCACCACGTGCTATCTTTTGGTTTTTAGGGGCAGTATCTTGCTGTGTTTGGCCTCAAAACTTACAAGCCTCCTGCCTCACCTTGAGTGCTGTGATAGCAAGTGTGTGCCGCTATACCTGGCTCTGAGATGTTGTCTTGCCTTAGCCTACTATGGCGGGAGGGAGGGATGGAGGAGGGAGAGGGAGGGAGGGAGAGGAGGGAGGGGAGAGAGAGAGAGAGAGAGAGAGAGAGAGAGAGAGAGAGCAAGCAAAACTAGATAAGTTGCAGGAGTTTTAAAAGGACATCTGGTCCAATGACTCATCAAATGAAAGTATTTTCTTAAAAGTTTCTTACCCAAGTGCCTCCGTAGTGAGAAATTCATTGCCTCTTTAGACTTCCATTTGACTGTTGAAAATCTTTCTTTACATTGTCCTCGTATTCCGAGGAAGCCTTACCCTGTAGGAAGCCTGCCGTTCTAGGGCAACATAGAGTGATTCTGTATTAACAGGGTACTTCTTAAAATTAAAGAAAAAATCTTTTTTGTTTTGTTTTGAAATAAGGCCTGTGTGAGGTTGCACCAGCTGCCCTTAAAGTTGCAGTCCTTCTGCCTCTCGGCCTCATCTGTAAGTGGGACTGGAAGTGTGTGACACTCTGACCAGCATCTAGTTTTTAAAATATTTAGTCACAGTAATCATGTCTTTTTTTTGTTATTATTGTTGTTTTCTTCTCTAGGGTAATTAAGGAATTCAGTCATTTTCTTTCTAAATCATCTAAATCTTTCTTTTTTAATTAATTAAGTCTACTGCTACATTTTTGGTATGTAGAATGATCTCTCTCATCACAGGGAATTGGCACCTATGGATCCTAATCTTACATCATCTTGGTTTCTGGCTCTGAGTCTTCATGT
>PVKN010042114.1:0-10452 GCA_004027915.1 Capromys pilorides
AGGTGCACAGCTGGGGAGATAGCTCAGTAGAATAAGCGCTTGCCTGGCAAATGCAAAAACCTGAGTTCAGTTCCTAGTTCCACAAAAAACCAAAGCAAAGCAAAACAAAACAAGACAAAAAAAAAAACCCAAAAAACAAAACCCCTCATTTAACAGGCACATCCATTTTCTTGCAAATAATTCCAGTTTGTCCTTTATGGCAGAACAGTATACTATCATGTATAAATACCATGATTTCTTTATTCATGTCAACCTTTGGGGAAGATAGCTAAATAGGGAAAAGACAGGTTCAATGAAATTTCTAGTTTTTGTGGCATCTCCATACTGATTTCCATGGTGGTTGTACTAGTTTACATTCGCACCAGCTATGTGCAAGGGTTCTTTTTCCCTTGCAGGCTCACTAGCATTTGCTATTATTTAATGTTTTGATAAGGACCATTCTTTCTGGAGTAAGATGGAATCTCAGTATTGTTTTGATTTCCAATGATGTTGGACATTTTTCTTGTATTTATTGGCCATTTGAATTTTTCCTCTGTGTGTACACTTTCCTTGCCCATTTTTTGATTGGGTCTTTTGGTGGGGGTCTGATTTGTTTTGAATTCTTTCTACATTCTAGATAGGAATCATCAGTCTGAATAATAGCTGGCAATTTTTTCCCCCAAATTTGTAGGTTGTCTCTTTACTCTCTTTACTTTAAATCTTTACTTTAAAGTAAAGGTTGTCTCTTTACTTTACTGAAGGTTGGTTGTTACCTTTGCTGTGCAGAAATTTGTAATTTGATATGGTCCAATTTATTGATTCTTGGTACTATTTCCTGTACAACTGGAGTTCTACGTAGAAAGTCTTTCCTGTGCCTCTAACTTAAAGAGTTTTTACCTTGTTTATCTTCCAGAGGATTGTAGTTCTCTCTCAGTACTTAATTTCTTGATCTATTTTTGATTTTAGTTCAGTATGTGGTGAGAGATATGGGTCTAGATTCGGTCTTTGCACGTGGTTAGCCAGTTTTCCCAGCTCCATTTATTAAAGAGCCCATCTTCTTCCCAGTGTATGTTTTTTTTTTTGACACCTTTGTCAAAGATCAAATAATTGAATGTGTCTGAGATTGTCTCTGCATCTTCTGTTTTGTTTCATTGATACTTATGTCCATTTTTGTGCTAGTTACAGTGGTTATCACTATAGCTTTGTAATATGACTTTGAATCCAGGATTACAACCCCTTCTGCCTTATTCTTTTTACCCAGGGGTTGCTTTTGTTATTCTGTGTCTCCTCAGGTTTTACATGAATTTTGGGATTGTTTTCTCCAGTTCTGTGACAAATGCTATTGGTATTTTGATTGAGATTGCATTAAGTCTGTCAAAAGCATATAATTCATACAACAACTTTTAAAAAACTTTCTACAGTGTCTGGATATTAGCAACCATAGGAGTTTTATAAGCAGTTCTTTTAGCCATGATGAGGCATATTAATGTCTGAGTAGCAGTAAAAATTATGGATTTTTCAATATAACTCTTAGAGACCTACTCCTGAATAAAAGAGGCTGTTAAATATTCTGGGGTCTGGTGAATTTATTATTCACTTACAGAACTACAACTTCATGGCCTTTTTCCATTACCTAATGGGGTTTTCCATATTACTCAAGGATGGCTTTCTATAAGAAATTTAGATTGATCTAAAAAGTGGAACCCTGGTTAGTCCATTTTCCATTCCACTTTTGTTTAAACCCACTGAATAGTACTTGCTGAGCCCCAGACAGGTATTTTTGGCAGTGGTCTGGACTGCGTCTGTTTTGAGAGAGTGAAGGTGAGAAAAGTGTCTAGGCTGGGAAGACCCCAGAATTTTCCTGCTAGAAAGGATGGGATGGAGCTGACTGATTTGGAAAATCATAAAGGAGATGAAGCTTGTGAGCCTTACGTTAGAACTCCAAGTTCAGTATAGGCTTATGGAGGTGGTTTAATTATCTAAAATCTTTATTTTCCCTTTTGCTCTATGTTCTTGTTTTTAGTTCGTTTTATTCTCAAATAGTTCATGGCTTTTTTAAAACTCTCATTCACCTCCTTGGACTGAAGAAGGTATAGAGACATAAAGCAGTGAATTTAATGATAACTCCTAGGTGTTTTGGGTAATATGTTATGGATGAATGGGCATTTTTGATTGCTTGTGTCTGTGCCAATGTTATGAAAAATTTTTCAGCCACTCACATCCGTTTGTCTAGGATTTGCAGTCATTTGGAAATGTCCACTTGGTCTGCATATGTTACTGAGGTGTGGGATAAGGCCCAACTATAAATTTCAAATTGTGTGTAATAAAAGAGGTGCGAGTAGATTAGCCCCACCTCCCTTCTTTTGGCCCCTGTTGAACTGGAGATTTATTTAATACTGCAACTTCAAGCTCTTCTGCTATAGCTGCAGGAAGAACAACAAAAAGGCAAGATTTTAGAATTTCTGTCATGTTTGGAAACAAACAGAACTTACCTTCTAAAATGAAGAAGTAGTCCTCTTTTTTCCCCCAGTGACATCCCAGAAGATATCTTCACTTCATTCCACATATTGATGTTTAGTTGGAGTTTGGTTGTTTATGAAATTGAGTAATGGCACTGGAGACAGGTTTTATGGGAGGCTGACCCAGCCAGTGGGGCTATTTAGCTGAGGATAATGTTCCGTTCAAGGCTGCCTTGAGCCCCTTTCTCCAGCAGAAAGCAGCCTTAATGGATAGTGTAGACCCAGGACTTCTTCAGACTTTCACAATGCAGTCCTTAATTGCCGTTTCTCTCTTCTTGTCCCCAAATTCTAGGGCTTAAGTACAAAGGTGACAGAAGTTTCCTTACACATCTTTGCATTTCTTTTGACGATGTTTAAGAATATGTTATTAATGGACACTATACAGGTAGGATGAGGAGCACTATGCCATTGGGGTTTTAAAAAACCCTTTATCTTTTATCTTGATGAGTCTTGCTTGTGTGGGTTATTGTGCAGGCTCCTTCTAGTCTCAGGTTCTTACTACCTGTGCTCAGGTTTATCTGTAGGGCATTCAGGGTCCCAGCAGCAGAATGACAAGCAGCATCCTGCCCAGCATCCAGGTACCTTGGTCTAACCGCAGGAGATTACTGATGCGTTTCCTTCTGCCTGTTTACACACTCATATGAGCTGCACTTTCAATTAGCTCAGACAGTCTGGGGATAAATTGTGAAATAAAATGGGAAAATAAGACCCCAAGAGACTTACAGGCTTTGTGCTGTAGATAAAAACTAGGTATTTATTTGCTAATTTATTTCAGGGAGAAGAGAAATGTCACATGAAAAGGAAAGAAAAAAAAAAAAAAAGCCAATGAGAAATCATGTATTCTACCGACTGACTGAAAGAGTAAGCACAGCTTTATTTGCTATGAGAGGACTTGGGCCTGTCCCTGACACACAGGAGGGGTTTTGTGTGCATGCCTGCATGTGTCAGAGCCTTCTGACTGTAGATCACCAGCCTATAGCCGATTATATTTTTTTCCTGCTTTTTGTTCTTTTCCTTGCCAGGTCAGTAGCTACACTTTTTGTTGTATTTCTTCCCCTTCCCCCAAATACCCTTGTTTTGGGCTTCTACTTCCAATATTCAATATATCCATTCATTAGATGCCTCCTTGTTTTACAAGAAAAGCTAAGATCTGAGTCATTTTATTTTTGAGATTGTAGAAAAAAATCTGACTATAATTTGATATTGAAGTATAATTCATTCTGAGTGTTTTTTGGATACAGCCACATTTTTTCATTGATTTCTTAGAATATAAAATGAATTATATACCCATGAATAGGCCTATGTGGATACTGCTGATTCAGTTCCCTGAGATTTTGTGAGTTAGCATTAAAAATATTAGATTATTGGAACTCAGTGTTGCCTGTTATTTGAATACTGTGTCTATGGACTATTAAAAAGATTTGATTTCGAGTTAGGTTGAATGTAAGGGTAAGCATGTGAGGCTAAGGATGATTATCTAGGGATTTGGTCTCTGTTTGTAATTTAAATAAATCATTTTGACAGAGACTGACTGTAACCATGTTCAGGCTGCTGACAGTGTGAAATTGAGTTGTACGGTGGACAGAAGACAAGCAGTCAAGAGAAATCCCCACAGGCAAAATTTGTTATGTAATTGGGTCAACTCATGCATGAGAAATGCATGCTAATTGTAAACTGGTGGCAAAATTATCGTGTAGGAGGCAATTAGATCTTATGTGAATCCCAGCAACTGACATGGGAGTTTTCCTTTTCAGCAAATGTAAAAAAGTTTTTTTTTTTAAAGGAGAAAAAGGTAGAAATTAGAAAGTCATTCAGTATGGAGATAGATTATTAGTTAATTTTCTTCCTTATGTAAAAAAATAGAACTTTTAGACTCATAAAAATTTGAGCAAAAGTTTCTGATTTGAACAGTCAAAGACAGTGCACTAAATAGTTTGCAAGGAGAATAGGATATTTTTATTATAGTTCCTAACTGTGCCAATTAAAACAGAAGATTAACTGTGATGCCAGTAGTTAAGAGGTAAATCCTAAAAGGGTCATATTTTTACAGAGAGAATCTCCAAGTTGCTTTAATAGACTGTTCCTCACCTCCGACACATCTCAAGCGTAAACTCCCATGCATTCCGAAGCAGTAGTGGGTTGGCAGCATTATCTTTAAAGGCAAAGATCAGCTCTCTCAAGGAAAGCAATAGGGCACTAGCATATGTTTTTCTTCTAACACCTAACACATGTATGAATACTTCTTTCCTTTCGGAGCACTTTGACATAGTCCATTTAATTAGCTCCTCTGAACAAGTCCTCCTGGGGGAAAGGATTTCTATAAGGAATACTTATACTTTCATGAGAAGAATGTATGGAAAATTAGCTCTTGGTGCTTTCTTTCCAACTCATGGTTTTTCCTCCACCTGGATTTGCTTTATTTTTCCATGTAGGGCAAGATTTCAAAGCTGATCTCTTCTTTTTATCCTCATTTTTTTTTTTAGCCATAGTCACTTAAAGAAACAAATCTGTCCCAGGCTAGTAATTACTCGTGCATGGCGGGAGCAAGAGCTATGGTTTAAAATGGCATTGTCTTGAGGGGAGCTTTGGAAAGTGCCACCATAATCCGACCTCTTTTTGGAGACAGATTAGGCCAGAAAATGTTTTCTGAAGATCGTTCTTTGTGAGATCCTTTCTGCCCGGTCCTGTCTTTTCAGCTCTGCTGTGTTCAGGCCCTTTTCCTGCAAGTTCCCCCGCAGTAGCCCTCTAATTGGCCAAGCTCTCTCTGGCCCTTCCATTGTATGGAAAGCACTATCCCCAGATGAGTCTTTCTAAAATATCCCTTTCATCAAGACTCTAATTATGACCCACTAAAAAACTTTCTTTGGACCTCTACTTTGAGTGGGATAAAGTCTAATCTCCTAGCCCTCTTAATTCGGACTCTAAGGACTCTTTACCACTGCTCCTAAATTATTTTCTGTCTCATCTTTTCTGCTTGACAGATCTGCCCATTTCTTTTAGGCCTGGCCACCTGCTCTGTTCTGGACTTTTGCATGAGTCATTCCTCTTGATGAGGATAATTTCATACTATCTGTAAGTGACATCCTGATACTAGGTACACAAGCAAGCACTAGCCACTGCAATCTTCCTTATCTCTGAAGTATTATCATGTTTTGTGCTATCATTTTTACCATTCGTTTCACATCTTTTATTATATATGTTGGCTTTCATTAGTATTTCATGGCTAGAGAGGTCTGGGCCCTCTCACTTCATGAAGGCAAACATCATCCAGGTCGTGTTCAGTTTACCTTTGGTATCTTTAAGACTGCACAATAGCAGTGGACTTTCTTCTCCTTTCCCTAGGGTGTTTCTCCATCCCTTCCTTGGATCATAGCAGTAGTTTTCTGACTGTTCTCAGTGACTACTGAATTGCTTCTCCTTCCTCTCAGGCTGTCATCTGTGTGGCTTCTTTCAGATTCTTCCTGAAATGCACATTTGATTATGCCACACTCTCTCTTAAAAATCTGTCCATGGCTCCTTACTGTTTTTAGGGTACAATAGAAAACCCTTTCCAAGGACAGAAGATGTTTCTGTTTTAGTGACTGTGGCAACCTGGGGGGTGCAGCCTTCTCACTCCTCCATGCACTTATGCCGAGAAGGCCCTTTGCCCCTTCCCACCCATACTGGCTCAGCGTTCCCTTTTCTTTCCCGATCTTGATTCACCCCACTACCCTGGGAGTCTGTTTCCATCACTGCTTTAGGAGTTTTCTTTCTCTAAGACTGGCCTTCATGGACATACAGCCTAGCATGGTGCCACTCTTGAAAACAAAAGAATTGAGTGTTTTTCTCTCTCTTTTTCAGAAAGGTTGCCTTTCCACCCATGTCTCCGTTTAAGAAAACAAGATCTTTCTGAGGAAATGCACGACAGCAGAGCAGCGACTGCTGGATCTTTCCCAACAGGGTGACTGGTACCTAGGACAGTGCTTGGTGCTCAGCTGGTGCTTGGTAAGTGTGCATTGAATCAAGGCAGAAGCAGTAATTTTTAGACTCCTGGCTAATTTTGTATTAGATAAATTCCCCACCTGCCTTGCTCTGGATGTTGTCATCTTTCTTGTTTGGACTGCTTGATAATATCTACTACTAAACAACTCTGCTATTTACATGTTCAGTGACTTCTGCCATTCCATTGGAAGGTTAGAGCAGTGTTTCCCAGCAAGGTAGGACCCGTTTCATCCATTATATTGGAAACATAGCCCCTTTTTTTAAAGTATTGCAGCTTTAATGTCTCACTTAAGTATCTAAAAAATAAAGAGTTTTATTAATTTGCTTGGGCTTGGGCTGTCATTATAAAGAGTCATAGACTAGATGGCCTTAAACCGTGGATGTTTACTTTTTCAATGTTCTGGCTGCAGGTCACCTAGGATTAAGCAGGCAGGGGTGGCTTCTGGTGATGACCCTTTTCCTGATGTGTAGAAAGTTGCCTTCACCTCCTGCCTAGCAGACAGAGGGAGGAGGAAGGAGGATGGGGGCAGAAGGAGGGGCGGGAGATCAAACTGTCTGGTGTCTCCTCTTTTAAGGACATTGGCCAGATAAAATCTAGGCTCCACCCTTGTGATCTTATTTAATGTCAGCTGCATCCAGAAAGGCTCCATCTCCAAGCATCACATCAATTGTGAGAGCTTTAAAAATAGGAGTTTTTTTTTTTTGGGGTGGGGGGTGAAGAGGAGTGAGAGAAGAAGGTGAAATTTGGTCCAGAACAAGGCCAAGAAATAATCTCCACTTATCACAGGGCAATTCTGAGGCAGTTAAGTGACATACATTAAGTGGCATTCACATTTTCTGGAGGTGCTTTGAAAAATCCAGAACGTGATACAATTAAAAACTATCACCCTGGCCCCACCATCCAGAAGGGGCTGCCAGGCTCCTTCTTGAGACTCCATCTTCAGTTGCCCTGCTCCACTCCAACCTCTACTATGTCCATAAGGGTGACCCAGAAGTCCTACTAGATGTCCACCTCTGGCCCCCAGACCTTCAGCAGCCTCTCCTACACCAGCGGGCCTGCTTCCCACATCAGCTCCTCCAGCTTCTCCCGAGTGGGCATCAGTAGCAGCTTCCGGGGCAGCCTGGGCTGGGTGGCTATGGCAGGGCTGGTGGTGTGGGGAGCATCACAGCCGTCCAGGTGAACCAGAGCCTGCTGAACTCCCTGAACCTGGAGGCGGATCCCAATATCCAGGCTGTGTGTATTCAGGAGAAGGAGCAGATCAAGTACCTCAACAACAAGTTCAGCTCCTTTGTCGACAAGATTCAGTTTCTGGAGCAGCAGAATTAGATGGTGGAGACCAAATGGAGCCTCCTGCAGCAGCAGAAGATGTCCCAGAGTAACATGGACAACATGTTCAGAAGCTACATCAACAACCTCAGGTGGTAGCTGGACACACTGGGTCAGGAGAAACTGAAGCTGGAGGCAGAGCTTGGCAACATGCAGGGGCTGGTGGAGGACTTCAAAATAAATGTGAAGATGAGATGAACAAGCATACAGAGATGGAGAATGAATGTATCCTCATCAAGAAGGATGTGGATGAAGCTTTTGTGAACAAGGTGGAGCTCGAGTCACACCTGGAAGGGCTGACTGACAAGATCAACTTCCTTAGGCAGCTGTTTGAAGAGGAGATACGTGAGCTGCAGACTCAGATCTCAGACACATCCATGGTGCTGTTCATGGACAACAGCCACTCCTTGGACCTGGATGGCATCATTATTGAGATGAAGGCCCAGTATGAGGAGATCACCAACCACAGCTGGGCTGAGGCCGAGAGCTGTACCGGATCAAGTATGAAGAGTTGCAGACTCCGGCTGGGAAGCATGAGGATGACCTCCGCCACACAAAGTCTGAGATCTCTGAGATGAACTGCAACATCAGCCACTGTAGGCAGAGATTGAGGCCCTCAAAGGCCGGAGAGCATCTCTGGAGGGGACGCTGATGCCGAGCAGCATGGGGATATGGCCATTAAGGATTCCAAGGTCAAGATGGCCTAGCTGGAGGCTACCCTGCAGAAGGCCAAGCAGGACAAGGCCTGGTGACTGCATGAGTACCAGGAACTCATGAACATCAAGCTGGCCCTGCACATCAAGATCGCCACCTACCGCCAGCTGCTGGAGGGCAAGGAGAACAGGTTGAGGGCTGGGATGCAGAACTTGAGCATCCACAGGAAGACCACTAGTGGCTATTCAGAAATGGTGAGCTCACTCTTCAGGGCCTCACAAGCCCTGGCTTCGGGAGCCTTCAAAGCCCTGGCTTCACCCACAGCAAGTCTGCGTGGTTGTAAAGAAGATCAAGACCCATGATGGGAAACTGGTGTCTGAGACCTCTGATGCCCTGCCCAAGTGAATGAGCCATAGCACCTCTCCAGCCTGCACCTCTCTGAGGCTGCCCCAGAGCCTGTGTGGAGATCTCTGAGGCTGCCCCAGAGCCTGTGTGGAGACAACCGTACAAGCAAGCATTAGGAGCAAGAGACCCACCTGAGGCTCAGCTTAGCCCTCAGCCCATCTTGGGGGTACGTTACTGCCTGGGGTACCCTTTCTTGCTGGTACCTTCCACCAAAACCCAATTCAATTGTCTTTTCCAAAATAAAGTCTGGTTTTGCCACCTAAAAACAACAACAGCAGCAGCAGCAGCAGCAATAACAACAACAACAACAACAACAACAACAACAACAACAACAACAAACTATCATCCTGAATCAGCTTCTTGTGTGGCATTTGATGATGGCAACTCCTGCTTGCTGCTGTTCCTGGAGGACGCCTTCATTTAGGTTTTAATTGTATTTTTTTTTTCTATTTTCCAACTTGCACAATCTTAAGCTAAAGGAAGAAAAATCACAGCTAGGTTCTATTTTAAATCCATAATTGGCCCTTTCAACGCTCTCCTCATTTGCAGTTTTGAGCCATAATCAAAGATAACTTATAAAAGTAAGGGATGTAGTAATATTTTTAAAATTTCTAGATCTTGGTTGAATTACATGGCTTAGAAATAGACTCCACACTTCTTGGCTAGCACATTGACCCAGGCAGATATGGAGAAAAAGAAAAAGCAGATGCTGTAGGGAAAAGTGTAAGAAAGGTTAACTTTTGGAAAATGTCTCAATTTCTAGTTTATTGTAGAGTTTTGAAACTTAAAAGAAATCATCTGAATTTTCTTCCATATTTTAGTATGCACCTTGGGATGTACCCACAATTAGGACACCTGGAATATTCAAGAAAAACTGGAAATTTTACAGAAATTTTCATGGAGTAGTAATAATTATGCATAGCGTTATGATTACAATGGATGGGGGAGGTAAGTTTAAAATTTGTTTTCTTTGAGTTTATTAGAGTAATAATTTTACTTATTCTTTTATTTATTAGAAGGTCTTGAATCAAGGGAGAAATTGTATATAGTTTTCAAGACCCATTATTAATCCAAATGTGAACAATTTAAGAATATTTCATGATTTGGAGTTTGGAAACACTAGTGTCTTTTCAAGGATATGCTGCTATGTTGTCTAATTTGCATTCTATTTTCCAAGCAAGATAATGTGACAATTGCATTGCTTAAATGTTTTTGTTCACTTTTTCTTCTGTAGCTTCCTTTTCTTTCATGGCTTCTTGAGCAGTCTTAGGACTTTTTTTTCACACATGATCCTGCAGTTATATTTGTGAAAGGATGCTTTTTAGTTTCTCTTGGAAGGGCCTTTTGCATTTGTGTGGACTCTTTGACTCCAGTGAGTGGCAAGGACAAGAAGCAAGAAGTTATGGTCACTTATTTGGCATATATATATATATATATATATATATATATATATATATATATATTTCCCCCCACTTGGTGACTTAACTTGCTTGAATCAAGCTTTGCATCATTGGAGTGTTAGAATTAAAAAAGTGTTAGAATCTCCTATGTTTACCAAACTATGAAAAAGAGTACAGGCTTAGGAAA
>PVKN010042115.1:0-10443 GCA_004027915.1 Capromys pilorides
AAGGAGGAGGAAGAAGAGGAGGAAGGAAGGAAGGAAGGAAGGAAGGAAGAAGGAAGGAAGGAAGGAAGGAAGGAAGGAAGGAAGGAAGGAAGGAAAGGAGAGAGGGAAGAAGGGAGGGAAAAAGAAGAATGGAGATGAGGTAGAACAGTGATTCCTAGCCATGCATTGGACTCTTAGGGGGCTTTAAAAATACATCCTTGCCCGCATCGCAACCTGGACCAATTAAACGTGGCTTTGGTTTGGGTATTAAAAAAAGAAATACCCCAGGGCTTCTGTCCAGGTGGGACCGAGACTCCCTGGATCTGCCATCTGCCGCGTCACTCCCCTGAGTAAGGAGGACGATTTACTTGGCGGCGCCTCACACTCCACCGTCATCGCAGGCCGGGGAAAGAGGTCCTGGGCTGCTGGTCTCCAGCCTCTCTCCACCCATGTACTGCCTGATTCCCGCTCTGCACCTTCCTCAGCGTCCCCATGAACTACTGGTTGCCACATGGAGCAGGCCCCGCGCCCTTAATTCCTTCTCCTACTCGTAATTCTGCCTCTCCTAACCCCTCCCTGGTTTCTTCCTCCCAATGTCCCAGCCCGCTTCCTTCCTCTCTGCTGACCATCCCAGTCCGCTTCCTGGGCCCTTCCCCTGCCCGCTCGAGACCTCCTCTAATCACTGTGTTTTCCCAGGGCTTCCACATCATTCTCCTCTCCCCGACCACGCCCCGCACTGCTCTTCCATCCCACGTCTCTCTCCGGAGCTCCAGCTGTGCATTTCCCCTTTGATACAAGTACTTCAGACACAACCTTCCTCCAAGCGGAAGTCACACCTATTACCCCAAACCCTTTATCTCATCCTCCTTGCTCTATGATGGCAGGTTAACCAGCCCTACTCATGTACACAATCCCATACTCTGGAACCTCCCAGAAACTCCTCTTTTCCTCCCTGCCCCAACATCCAGGTGATTCTGTCTTCCTCTCTGCCCCACAACGTGCACTCTATCATGCGTACACAGGCTTCGGGATGCAACCATATATGACCATCTCAGTCCTTACTTCAGCCAGAGAGCTCTTTCCAAATGTGTCAGTGTGCTGTGTCAAACCCTTCGGCCACTTCTCCATGGATCCCCAAGTCCAAACTTGAAAGGTCCACTAGGCAATGAATGATAACTCACCCTGCCCTGCCTGCTGTGGCTTACAGACGCCCCGTGCCCCTACACTGAGCGTCCCCACCCCCACTTGGGCTGCCTGCTGCCTCCCTGCCTTCCTCTGCAGCCCTCCCTGACTTTCCATTATTTCCCTTTCCAGCTCGGGTCTCACTGTCCCCAAGTCACCTGCTCCCCTTGGGTGCTTAGGTGATGTTTACTCACATGGAGAATCCATATGAATTTTATTTGAAGTGGAGACAGTATTTCTACATGAAGAAAGTGCAAAAGATGATTACAAGGTACTTTTAACTCTCAAAGAAATTGACCTTAAAGAAAGGTTTTCAGTGGAGAACTCTAGGGAAATCCTTGTTCAACAAGAATATTTTTATTTCATCTGTTTTATCTCTTCTGAGGAAAATCAAGTTTGAACCACGTTTGATGGATAAGAAATGTTAGAAAACCAGCAATGCAAATTATTCAGAATATGCAGATGAACTATAATTTATATGTAAATTATGAGCCCCTCCTCTTCTAAAGTTCTCACCCTTTATTTTTTTTAAAGCATTTTTTTTAGTATCTTAGTGACATATTAGAGTTTTTTTGGCACTTGAATAATGATGTTGAATCAATAATACAAACAATTGGATCAAAAGAAGTTAAACAAGGCCAAAGGAGAGTGCAGGAAAAATTTCATTTCCCCGCAGAAGCCCTGTCTCCCACCCTCAGAGGTCAAGCTGCAACACGTGATTCCAGAGTGGGCTGATCTGGTGGGCGACTCCCTTGGTGTGGACAATGCAGAGGCAAGTCTTCTCCTGAGTGCCACAGTGACACAGTGCAGTCATCACTCAGTAGACACCTGGCCCTGCTGTCCAGTGGCTATCAGTGAGGAGAGCATGCATCAGATCTTACAATATCAAAACCAGTTTTTGGCAAACAACCGCTAGCATTTTCTTGGCTCATCTCCAACTATCCATTTAGGTCAGCTTATTTACTTACCTAGGGGTGCATTTTTCTTCTAATACATTATGGAGGATTTATCCGGAAATTATACTACTCAAAATGAGATGATTTGTGGGTGCTTTACAGTATTTTTTAGTGATTAGAGTATTTGGTATTTCAGCAAATGGTGTTGAGATAATTTTCAAATGGAAAGAAAAGAAAGAAATTTCCTGTTTCTCTTCATCATGGGTGTAAACTAAGGATGTATTAAAACCTAAACATAAGAGAAGTACAGTAAAAAATTAGAATAAAATGATAAGAAAACACCTTCACAGGTTTTAGAAGAAAAGATTTTCTTTAAGGCAAAACAAAAAAATACAATTTGATTATATATAATTAAAAACCTTTTGTCAAAATAATACATGATCAAGATAAAATGACAACTGGTGGCCCAGGAGAAGGGATTTGCAGAGTGTCTAGCAAAAATGGGCAAAGGATATGAACTGAAAATTTGTAGAAGAGAAACTAAGAATAGGCAATGTGTGTTTAAAGCATATAACTTCACACATAATTAGGAGAATTTAGTTAGAACAAAAAGATTTTTTTTTTATCAATAATGATAATGGAAAGTTTTAAGTTTGAGACTATCAGCTATTAACTCAACTATAAGAGATTTGCTGCATTCATTCACTATTGTCAAGACAGAAACTGACACGGGCATTTATGGACCTGTTTGGTAGCACTTTGTGATTTGAAAATGTGGCTCCATACCATAGCAATCTCATTCCTAGGTGCTTCCCAAGGGATAGTAGCATGCACGTGCATAAGGAGATACATAAATGGCTGGGTATTTGTGGTTGATTTCAATTTAAACGTCCATCAAGAGGTAAAAGACTACAAATATTGTAGGCTTTACAATCTGCGAAACTTTGCTGTTTATACTAGCTTGATGGGGTTGCTATCACAAAGTCCAGGGACTGAGTAGCCTTCACAGTTTTTCTGTCACAATTCTGAAGGTTAGAAGCCCAAGCCCAAGTTGTCAGTACAGCAGCATTTCTTCTGAGGGCTTGCTCCTTGGCTTGTCACAATGGATACCAATCATGCTGGATTAGTACTCACCCTCAGTGGCTTCGTTTTAACCTAATTATCTCTTTAAAGACCCTATCTCTAAATGCAGGAACAGTATGAGGCACTGGGAGCTAGGATTTTAGCATCCAGCTTTGGAAAGGGAGTAGGGGGGCATAATTTAGTTCATAACGCTGCCTCTACAAGGAATGACACCCGTGTGTAACTGTGTCTGCCACCCTGAACACAATGTTGAATTGAAAAGCATGACTGATAACGGTACATGCCATGTTCTACAACTTACGGATATGAAACATATACACAAACTTTTATCAAAACCATATATATATATATATATATATATATATATATATATATACATTTAACTATCTGGAAGGATCTATTAAACTCCTTAGCAATCGCTACCATGTTAGGTAATTCAACAGGACTTGGGCTGTCGAGTTTTATTTCTCTAACAAATATTGGAAAGAAATATGGTGAAATATGAAATATGAATATAATTTTGAGTAGTAGACATAGAAGCTTGGTTTTAATACTGGGCATTTTCTTATATAGCTAAAAATTTTAAAGAAAAAATAAAGTAAAATGGTGGTCGACCCATCCATACCCAAGGATACTTTAAGTTTACTTTTGGGTGAAATTAAACCACGAAGGAACAGCACAGCAGGACTTCGTTTCATCTCGATCTCTCTAGAAAAATATTGCTCCTTCTCTGTACGTTTTGGACTCATGCAACTGTAGGTTGCTTTAGGGATCAGCCTTATGAACTCTGTTTGAATTTATTACAGGAAAGCAGCCAATGATAACTTCTATTACTTCACACTATTTTTTCCTTACCAGGATAATTTATTCTGCAGATATATTTATGAGCTGTCTAAAATCCTTTTAGAATGAGGAGCATAAATAAGTAAAGGAGTATAATATCCAAAGCAATAGACATTTCTCTGCAAGTGAATAACCGGCTGGTGCTTTAGGAGGATGAAAGCAACTTGCACTGAGCCCCTACCATGCACCAGGCCCTCTGCCAGGGTCTCCAGACAGCTGTCATCTGAGTTTTAATCTTCATAGCTTTAGGAAGCAGGTTGTGAAAAACCGCGAGTCTAAGCAACTTGTCCAAACTCACATAGTGAATGACTAAACCAGGCTAACTTCAAATTGTAATTGGATATTTGGAGGGAAAAAAATATGTGGGAAGCTATTTTATTTTATGATTATACAAGGAATGGTAGGCAAAAGAAGTTTTTTTGTAATTTATTGAGAGTCAACTCTAGCATAACAGTTCTAAGAACCAAGTGTTTTTCATACCACTTTAGAAAAGAGACTAAAGCCCAGAGAAGTTTAAAAGTTCAAGAAGATTATATACACACACACATACATATATTATGTATTCATTAATTTGGATAGGACAATAACAGATGAATCTATTGCGTAGGTCTACTTCTAAAATGAGAGAAGACATTAAAGGCAAGAAGCTTACACAGAGAGCCCATAAGCTTGCGCTATTTCTTTTGCCCCACCTAATTAGTTTGCTGACACTGCCATAACCAAATGCTGCAAACTGGATGGCTTAAATAACAAATACAGGGGTGGTCAACAAATACGATGAATGTTTAAATCTAGAAAAATGTATTATAGTAAAAACCACTTTGCCATTAATCCCTCTCAAAATATTACCCCTCCTTGTCAACATATTTCTCCCGTTGTGCTTGCTATTTTCTGATGTCTTAATGATATCATGTGTGCCTTTATTATGTCTGATAAAAAAAAAAAGTATGCCACTGCCAAGCACAACTGAGCCAAAGGGAAAGCTTGTAGAAGCATCGCACTGTGTCCTCATCCACCTTACTCACCTGACCTGGTACCATGGGACTTTTGTCTCTTCTCCAAAGTCAAAATGACCACGAGAGGTAAATGTTTCAATTAATTTAATATATCAAGGATGCCATGACAGCACAACTAATTATACTTACAAAAGAGGCCTCCAGAACTACTTTCAGGAAAGGAACAAGAAGGAAGGAATATGTGACTTTGAAATCAGAGGAAGTGTCTTTTGGAGTTAATTATAATGTCTTTTACTATAATTTTTTTTAATTAAACACTATTTTTTGTGTCATACTTCACATAGTTGCTCATAGTTGCATGGGCTATTGGTCTGAGCTCTGGGTGTCATGGTTGGTTTCTTCTGAGGCCTCTCCCCTTGGTTTGTCCATGGGCATCTTTTCCCTGAGGCTCCATACATCCCTTTCTGTGTCCTAATTTTCCTTTCTTATAAGGATACTAGTCATATTGGATTAGGTTCCACACCACTGACTCCATTTTAACGTAATTAGCATCTTGTAGATCTTTTTTTTTTTTTTTTTAAGTTTATTTTTATTTTATTTTTTTAAAACCTTATTTATTTATTTATTTATTTATTTATTTATTTATTTATTTATTTATTTGTGTTCTGGCTGGCTCAACCTGCCCTGGGGCTGGGGCTGGGGAATTGAACCACAGTCCCTGTGGCTGCCTAATAAGGCACTTTAGACCACTGAGCCATCTCGCTGGCCCCCCACCTTGGAGATCTTAACTCTGAATGCAGTCACATTGTAAGCCGTTGGGTTTGAGATGTCATCATAGGAATGGCAGGGGTACCATTCTTCCCATAGCAACTCTCATTCCTGGGTAATATCACTCCATGCCTAGCCCAAGCTACTGAAGAACTTGATGGTTTTAAGAATCTCTTATGAACTGGAAAGACAGCTGGTAGTTGATAGATTTTAGTGACAGTAGCAATGGCAGCAGTGGCAGCAGCACAATGGAGAAGCAGAAATAAGAGGGAGGGGAAACCCTTATTAACTCTGAAGACATGGAGAGGATGGAGGGCAGGGAGATGGGCAGATCCTCTGACCTGAGACAGGGAGGATGAGACTTTGTGGACTTTTGCTAGGGGTGGAGTTTGGGGGTGGGGGGGAAGGTTCAGTGACACTCAAGGAGCTGATTGGAGGCTCCCTTGTGTGCCCAGGAAAGGTAAAAGGAAGTTGTATCCAGGGCTGGGGTGGGGAAGGAGGAGGAAGTGGCCACTGGAAAGATAAGATGTTGTTTTGAGGATTCAGCCATGTTGGGTTAGGTTGGGTTGATAATTTAGCAGTCTGTACTTGGGCTGTAATCTATCAGAAGTCAAAACTGAAAAGGACTCACAGTGATCTCTAGAGTGAAAACCACCGCTTTCCTAATGAAAAATTTCTTGTGGATTTCTCTCCATTTCTCTGGCTTCGAGTTGCTTCTTACCTTAGTTATTCCACTTGGTAAAGTGTTCAGAACAGAGTTCCTGCTTCTTCACGACATGAATAAAATCATGGAGCACCCCATGAGAGCAAATTGGGTTTTCTGCCCAAATTTAACACCAGACTTGAGAAGGACAATTAAGTGTCAGCTTGAATTGGTGATTCTCTCTGGTATTACTTACCAAGATCCTCTACTAGGAGGATGGGGTCTTCCCTAAACTAAGCAGGATGACTTCCTGTTTCCTTGGCATTTTATCTTGTAGGAAAGCCACCACTCCGATCAATGTTCAAGCAATTCAGAGACTATCTGCAAAGGCTGCTAGCCTTCTCACACAGGAGCAATGTCTGTTTTAGAGATCTGCTGGCAGAAAACTCATGCCCCCACCAATTTGACCAAAAAAAAAAAAAATCTCCATTTCAGAAGTAACACCCTGCGTGGGACACTGTTGTTCTTCATTTTTATTGACTTTCTTTCTTGGCAAGGATTGAATCTCACAGCTTTAATTATCACTTAGATACAGATGATATTCAAATTTACACTTCATTTCCAGCCCTTTCAGATGACGTCACCCTTTGCCTTGCCCCAAATTTGGCTCCCATCTTGCCTTGGATGAGCCACAGTTTCCTCTGATTGAATATGGATGAGATCAAAGCTTTTCAGTTAGTTGTAAATAAACTCAAAGTGCATGGGAGTCAATTTACCCCCTGTCCTGCCAGTGAAGAGCAGGGGCATTCAGTGACTCCAAATTATTCTCCTGCATTCATTAAAGACTACTCAGCCAAGGGATTAATTTCCATGAAATATCCAAAGACATTTGACAGTTGACATCACTCCCACTTTGGGCCACAATTCTGGTTATCTCGTGGCTGACATTCTGCCATGATCTTTGGAAAGGCTCCCAATAAACCCTTTGTTTATGGTCTACTTGGAATATGGTGTATGCTGTGTAAACAATTCCAGGACACATCTTCCTTCAGGCAGCTGCACTAGCTTCATGTGTACTGAATAAAATGCAATTTGTCAAGATTTTGGCCGGATTCTCTGTCTTCACAAATATCAGCTTTTGAGAAGACTTAAAATCTAGTTCTTCTTCTTTAAGCGTTGCTTGCTGTTTTGCTTTACCATGTGGTTGGAGATGTACTCTTCATGGTACCTTCACACTTGTGCGATTTTATACCAAAATATATCTTTGAAAACACTCGAATGATCTCATCGTCGGTATTAGTCCATGAGAGCCTGGCTCTTAATCAATAAGGGGCCAGGGAGATAGCTCCATGGCACAAGTGCCTGCCTAGCAAGTGCAAGGTCATGAGTTTGAGCCCCTATTCCACAAAAAAAAAAAAAAAGCACTCAATAAATACTCATTGGAATGAGGACTGAGTGAATTTGTAATCCCTTGACCCATTTATGGTTTCTACTGCTGTCGTTACTTATAATATATTTTATCTATGTCTTAGATTATTATGTAACTGGGTTTGTGTAATTATTATTTCAACTAGAGCACACTGGAAATCTCCATTAACATAACTGAAGTGTATAAAATGGAGTGTTTGGAGTTGTCAATTAGCTGATTTGTCTTGTGTTGCTTTTCTTCATTATTTCAGTGCAGCTAACAGTTCATTCAGCACATTTTAATTAAAAACAAACATATGTGGTTCTGCTAAGAACTCCAGTGTCTAGCAGTTAGTTAAACAGGGATGGCAAATATTTCTAGCAGTGACCATATGATATCTTCCATTCATCTCAGCAATAATCCTCTAAATCTAATTATTGGGAGATGGCAGCTGCACTTGGTTAGGCTTTTCTTTATTTTTACAGAGATGTGTTTTTTCAGCCCGTGATATTGTAGAGAACCAGCTGCTGCTGGGGTCCATCCAAGGCTGACATCCCTGCAGTACGAGGCTTTCTACCAGTTGTCTCCCGTTGAAGCTTTTCGCATTTGCTCCTGCCCGTGTGCTTCCTGCCTGCGGTGCTCTGAGTAGATGTCTAGCTTTCTGAAAAGCCCCTGTCCCATGCTTGTGCAAGTCTGTAAGTATATTAGAGTGACTTGAAGGTAAAACCAGAGCCGGTGTCACCCAGGAAACTGTTGACGGGAATGGAGTCTCCCGTGTGGAGTCGGCATGTGTCACGCTCTGGGCCTCAGCTCTGCAGGCGAGAAGCAGGGTTCTGTTTGTGCCAAGAGAGTAGCTTAGCACCTTGCTGAAGACATGGAGGTCAATGCATTCATCTGAGATGAGAATTATAATGAGTAAGACTCATGTGGCTAGACTGGCCTGAGCATGCAGAAATTGAGGAGGAGGAGGAGTCTGCGTCGTCCTGTCTGTGCTGCTCACAAGCAGTGCACTCAGGAGCGAGCTGCTTAATTTTACTCTGTGGCTAGTGGACTTTAAGGAGGCCCCATGATCCCTAGATGTTGGCTCAGAGGAGGGAATAGCTGAAATCTCTAATGGGGCAGGGCCAGTCACTCAAGGCCTTCTAAATCTGGTGCTGACCCCAGCTTTAGCTCCAGGTCTTTCTTACTATCCATGTAAAACAGTCCTTCCAGTCAATTCAGTTGATTCACTAAGAAATGTACCCACCTTTCACTTTATCCCTTATTAATTTAAGGAATTTGAACTAAAATAAAACAAAAACGACCAACTATATATGCATCTATTGAAAAAAGAAGTTCAAATTCAGTCAATCTGCTCACCTTCTTTTAAAAACAAAAAGCCAGGAGTAGTGAGAATAAAAGTTTCCTGTGTATGACCCACCATACTCCTCTGCCCTTCTGCTTGGCAGGACTGGAGCCAAGATTCAGGGTGATTTTAGAAATTATGTCAAAGATAGCAGAGTCGGCAGCAGCTTGAGTCCCTGGATGACCAACTGTGTGAAGGAAGTCATGCGGCAGCCAGGATCACCCCAGTCAAACTGTCGACATATGCAAGAAGTCAGACTCCAAGGTGGTGAGGCTCTGACCCTTAGGATTTGTTTATTATAGCTGCTAGCTTCATAGACAATTTGCATCACCTGACCAAGATGATCAACTAATATGAATAAGTGGGAAAAGCAAGCACTAGTGGCTTTAAAATAGACATTATCAATTGCACTGATAGGGACTAACAGGGCTGTCAGTTACAACACTATGCATTCTTACAGCAGGTTATACGATTCGAAGCCAATTCTACTATTTAGGGCTTTATAATCTTAGGCAAGTATACCAGGATTCTCCAAAGACCCAGCACTCATGAGACCAATACATAGATGCAGCCCATTGAATCAGTTCCTATCATCTATCCATCCATCCATTCATCCATCCAATCATCCATCTGTCTAGGTATCTATTTTATAATCTATGTGTCTGCCTGTCTACCGACCACCTACATACCTACCTACCTACTTAGTTACCTACCTATTTATATGCCTTATGTGATGGAGAGATTTCTTTTAAACAATGTGGCCACAACTTTGTGGAATCTTGGTAAGTCCAAAGTTTGATGTAGAAGGCTGTCAGACTCAACACCCAGGAGAATGTTTCAGTTCAATCAAAGGCAGACTTGGAGTGAACTCAGAAGAGCTGATACTGCAGATAAGACCTGAAGGTGATCTGCTGCTAGAACTTCCTCTTGTTTAGGAGAAAGCCATTAGTTTGTTCCATTTGGGCCATCAGTTGGGTGAGTTCTACCCACGTTACAGAGTATAAGTATCTGCTTTACTCTAACTCTGACTTAAATGTAAATCAGAAAAACCCTTACAATAATACAGAGATATTCTCAATAATTCTGAGCAACACCTGGCTACCTAAGTTGGACATCAAATGATCCATTATAAATCTACCCCTTGTCAAGTTGAGGAGGAGGAGTCTGCATCATCCTGCATCATCATACCTCAGATACCTCTCCCTACCATCTATGATCTCCAAATAAAGGCAATAACAAGACCACAATTCCACCCAACTTGCTACAACTGTTTTGCGAACAACTGAAAACATGCTAACACTTTTCCCATGAGAGGAAGACAAATTGTTGAGCGATTTTAC
>PVKN010042116.1:0-10439 GCA_004027915.1 Capromys pilorides
AAAAAAAAAAAAAAAAAAAAAAAAAAAAAAAAAAGAAAGAAAGAAAGAAAGAAAGAAAGAAAGAAAGAAAGAAATTTAAATACCCTAGGGCTTGCCTGATAGCTCAGCAGACTAAAGCACTTGCTTAGGCAGAACACAGCAGCCGGGGTTCGATCCCTGGTGTGCAGTGCTGGCCCTGCCCATGAGACCAGCTGAGACAGCAACTGAGCCTAGGTGTGGTGGTGTTTGCCTGTAATCCCAGCACTTGGGAGGCTGAAAACAGGAGAATCACCAGGAGTCATATCTATGGAGTAAGACCTTGTAGCCCCCCAATAGACCTTGTGCTAAAATCATAATAAATAAATAAATAAATAAATATTCTGATCTGGCAACTACACCTCAAATGCAAGACACCACAGGTCTAACCTGCCCCGGACCTTGCCACAGGTAACCACATGATATAAGGGAAAGAGCAGTGGATTCTCAACCCCAGAAGACCATGGAGTATGGAAGATATAATTCCATGTTCCAGATGAGCAGGCTGAAGTCCAGAGAGGAAAAATCCCCAGTGCTTTTCAATGGCTCTCTTTCGTGATATGAAAGTCTTAAAGCTCAAGTACCTATGTTACAGAGTAATAGTATCATGAAGCTTCTCTTCTGGAGAGTTAAGAATATAAGTTTACAGACCAAAAATTAGAGAAAAAGAAGGGCTACAAGGATTGCCAATGTTTTGGCCCTAGCCCTTCAAGGTCAGTGAGGACTTAGGACAAAAGAGAATTTGTGCTGTAACATTCCATAACTCAGTGGTTTCCCAAATTTTCTGTTTAAGGAGATTATGGGGCCACAGAGGAAAGGGATTGACAATGTATAGTGAGCCTAAGGAGAGTCACCTAGAGAGAAAACATTCCCTCAGGCTTTCACAGAGAGCAAACTGGTCAAGCAATGGCCATGACTCAACAGATGGCTGACACCGACAGCAGTTCTACAAAGCACTGTACATGGTTTCAAAGTAAATCCTGAGGGGATTTGACTCACCTTGGAAGATACAAAAGTTACATATTTTGTTACATGGGTCTTGCTTTAACCTGCCCTTAACCATCCAGCAGAAAAGTTTAACCACCAGGAATAAAATGTAAAGCTAGATTACTATGCTGAGCTGTAAAAGGCTTAAATCAACAGCTTCCATCATTGCCAGTTTTGCCAATAATCCATTGCGATTATGGAATACTGGACTATGTATACAACTATTTTCTCTTAATTCAATGAGAAGAAATTTTTTTATACCAACAATGATTAGAAAAATTATCATGTCTACGCCCTGTGCTCTGTATAACTACTCCGAGGACAACAACATACATTGTATCAATTGTTGGGAATGTACTACTAACGTGTTTTTTGAAAACGTCACAATATTATTTCTTATTAAAAGAAAAAGACCAAATGGGCCAAGGCAACATCATTCCTTTGTTTATATCCTAGAAAGCTGTGCAGACATACAGCAACAGGGCTATCTAACACAATGGCAAGGCACACACACAGTCGCTGCATGCCACCCTCTCTAAGCTGTGCCCTGCTGCACTGTCGCCATCGCCTTCACTGCTGTCCCACTTCTCCCTGGGACTCTGATTACTCCTGGCACCTGGCACCTGATGTGCTGTCTCCTGACAAAGCAACAACAGCTCAGCTGAGTCCTTGTGGGGCCAGGCCTCGCTCTGGCCAGGACCCAACCTGTTTGTTTCCCAGGAAAGCTTGTCTGTTGCTTGCCTGGTGCTATGCTCTCATACGCACCACCCAGGTAATCTGGTGAGATCTTCTGCGAGTTTATTCTGCATATATGTGTGCATATGTATAAAGGCATGTGAATATGCTTGTACATGTATTGCATGTAAGTGTATGTATCTGTGTGTAAATGTCTATGCATACATGCATATGCATATATATGCCTGTTTGTGCCTATACAGATTTTTTAACAGGAATTTTCCAGAAGCAAATTAATGAAAAGATTGTACTGAAGAGATGGTTTTGTAATATGTTGATATTTTGGATGCCCTTCAATTTTGTTTTTGTGTTGACCACTATCTTTAATCCCCAAAATTCAATCCATATCAAAACTCTATAGAAATATTAGTGCTCTCCTTATAGAGCCGAGACTACCCAAGACTTTATTTTATAATGACATCAAAAAGAAGTGGCCAGTGGGCTGGTGAGGTAGCTTAGTGGACCCAGTGCCTGCTTAGGCAAGCACAGGAACTTGGGTTTGATCCCTGGCACCACATGCTGCATTAGCCCTGCCCCTGGGCATGCTGAGTCAGCCATCAAGACTGGGCATCCTGGCCCTGGCCTATGCTGCAATCCAAGTGCTGCGGAGGCTGAAAATAGGAGAATACGAATTCAAGCTGCATAGTGAGGCCCTATACCAAATACACAAAAAATTAAAAAACTGGCCACCTTCTAAGGGTTGCTGGGAGAATCCAAAGCCATAGAAGTAATGATTTCTGCCCTTGGAAAACATAGCTGGGAAATAAAATACACAAAACTTAAATATTCAGATCACTTGTTTTTATTTTTTGTTTATTTTTTTGTTATTGTTTTGAGAAAGGTTTCCTTTTACAGTTCAGGCTGTCCTTGAATTCTTTCTGTAGCCCAGGCTGGCCTGGAACTCCAAATGATGCTCCTGCCTCAGCCTCCCCTTTCACAGCCATACCCAGGAATCTTGAGACACTGGAAACTGTACAAGGGATGCAAGAGGCCGGGCAGGCCCTCCAGGCTAGTACAGTGGGGCTTTGGTGGTAAAAATTTAATAAGCCATAGGGGTGAAAAGAGAGCGAAATCTTTTCATAGTGTATGCAGCTATGTGACTGTGGGTCCTCAATTCTTTGTGCCTGGACACTGATATCTGGATTTCTGGAGGTGACTTCCATGGCTCTATGAGCATGGAGACACCATGGCAATGTTGTAAATAAAACCTCTATGACTACCTCAAGGTATCTGGCCTCCACTGAAAAAGCCTTGGGTTCCATTCCTTTATTGCAAACAAAATCAAAACCAGACTAAACCAGACCACACCCTGAACAAACCCAAACAAAAGAGGACCCTGGCCTGCCTCTGCTGGTTGGCTTCATTGCTCACCACACAATTTCTCCCTGTCCTACTTGCTCCCATTATGGTGACATTTACCCTGAGTCCTAACCAGAGGCCAACCAATGGCACCATATCCTTGACTGAATCTCTACTCTTTACATGTGTTCAGTCCTAGGTATTTTATGGTAGCAATGAAAATCAGACCGATGTATGCAATTTCAACCATAAACACTGACCGAGCACCAGATCTGTGTCATATGTTATTGTTACTGGAACATACCTTACAAGGATCATTGTGTATGGACCTCCCAGGGGCTGACCATCCAGGTTTACCTGGGCCTCTTCAGGTTTTAGTACTAAAGGGCCCAGACACTGGGAATCTCTTCATCCTAGACCAACTGGGACAACTAGTCAACCTCTACTTACCAGTCCGTTACCTGTAACTTTTTAGTTTTCTGAGAATGGCCAACTGAAGAGTTACAGTTAATCTCTGAAATAACTACAGCAACAGAGGGATAAAAAAACCTAGAGCAGAATGTACTTAATTTCTGAGGAGTGGCAGGGCAGGAGGTGTCAGGAGGAGTGGGCATTCCAACTGAGCCCTGTCAGCTGAGGGGGCTCCATACATGTTAGGAGGAGCTGAGAAACGTTTATACATCTGAGAAATGGCACAGCTGGCAAGCAAGTCACATCTCAGCCAATGCCAAGTCAATATTCCACTCAGATGCCCCAGGTATGAGAAGAAAATCTATTTGGATTTTAAGGAGTGTCCCACACAAATGAAGTAAAGTGTGCTACTAGTCCATTCGTCCTCAGACTCTACCTATGGTTGCTATGATGACAGAAAGAAAATTTCTTAACCGCAGAGAGACTGGAAATAAGGAAAAGGTATATTCTTGGAGAGGGAACAGAGGATTATTGAGGGCCTTTGGAAATGTTTAAAACTGTGTTCTTTTTATTTCACAGATCCTTTCCTCTTCTATGTCTTGATCAATTAATGCATCATTCTCCTAGTCCATTATCTGAAAGGTCCAATCAGTATTAAGAAATGACAGTGAATTCTAACTTTCAACCAAACAACTTGGGTCTATGTTCTGGATTGCCCATGTCAGAACATAAAACAAGATGATTTTCTAAGTGGCCAAGCTGTATTTGATTCATGTTCTAATGAAACCTATGGTTCACATGAAAACAGTATCAATTTCTATTAAGCTCCCAAAGGAAAGTATTTATTAAAGTAAGGTAAATGACACAGGCAAATGTATCTCAAATATATTAGTCGTAACACTTTCTTTGGCAACACCTGTGTATGAGTGCCAAGGCAGTGGGGCTTAGGTAAGGGGGGAAGCCAATAGCATGCAAGACAAAAGACTACTGTATTTGTCTTAAGAAATAAAACCAGGAATTCATTGTTATCAAAATCCAACACTGGATGGTCTGAGGCTTTGCTGTTGCTTATAGTAGCCTAACAAAAATTTCAAGGCTTATTTCAATCAGTGATTCTATAATTGTGGCTTTAAATTTATTTCCAGAAATTTCTAGAAACATCTTAAAGGTTATATTAAAAAAAGAGAGAATAAGAAAGAACTGCTAAAGAAAAACCATACAAAAATTTTTCTGATGCTGCATGGAAGTGCCCCCTAAGAGGGGTGAGAGAAGAGACAGAGGAAGAAAATAAAATAATACATTAAACCAAAAATAACCCACCCAATTTAAGCAAGAACAGAGCAGTGTAAAAATGGTTTCCCAGTCCAACTGGAAGTAGTCACAGTAAAAAGCAAACAAACTTGTGGTAAAGAAAGGTTTAAGGAAATCTTGAGAAATATTTCCCACAATTTTTTTTCCTGAGAGCTCAGAGTTAAAGACCCAAAGAAAATCTATAGCTTTATTATTGTGAAATTCTTCCTGGTTTTAAAAACAACCACAATGAAATAACAAATGAGCATGCAGCCCACCAATCTCAAACATAGAAGCTGAGAGAAACTCAGCAGCCAAAAACAAACATAAGGACAGTTTCAAAGGCAAAATAAAGTTCTTAAAAAATAAAGAGGAGCAGGTAGATTTAACCCAGTGCACTACTGGGGAAAAGGAGACAGGATCTCCATATTTCAGGGGTTCTCTTCATGGGGATCCTCTATTCCTGGCTGCAGGGTCAGGAGCCCTGTGATCCCAAGGGAGGAAGGCGGGACATTCATGAGCAGACAATGACAGAGGGAGCCTGTGGGTCGTGTGTGGGCCAAAATGACCCTACATGAGTGAAGAGATTCTCTGAAGTGATGGCCACCAGCCCTGCAGTAACAAAGGCAGCATCTTGTGGCACTTCACCTGGCAGCAGCAAGAGCAAAGCTGTTTATAATGCCTGCAAGGAGTACAGGGCTTACTTTTACTTGGTAAGATGACAACATTCAAACGTTAGCATCACAATTCTCTTAAGTCCTAGGATTGTCATTCACTCACTGCTTTCTAAATAAAGGCCCTTAGGGTCAACTGCTAGAAAAGAGCTCCTCTCTCCCAATGATAAGAAGACTTCTTGTCATAGAACAGTAGGGACTGAAATAAAATAGACTCCATTTTTTCATTTTCTGCTAGCCTGCCAGGATGTTCAGAACTCTGGCATTCAGAGGAGTTTCAATGCTTTCTGTTAGTCTTAAGTTACAAGCTTGTTTATCCTCTTCCCATTTTGTGACTGAGTCCTTATACATGAAATGTTATAAAAATACTTTTATTAATTTTATGCTTTTATAAACACAATTTTTAAGATTTGGTCTTACCCAACAATAAGAATACAACCACTTGAATCCATCTACCCTATGGGCCCAGGAATCAGTTTTGCCCCTCAGCCCACCTGACATGCTACTCTGGAGTATGACAACCTGCCTATGCACTGCTGATGTCACCAGGGCATCGCCCATGAGCACTGTCACCCACATGCCTCATCTTCCAGGGCTCCCTGTGGGTCTCAAGACCAGGCCTGCTATCTGGGGAATTCCAAGGTCCACGTCTATTCCTCTTCCCAAGAATAACTAAAGACCTATTTTGCTAAGCCTCAGCCAGGTGCACCTTTTGCAGGTGGATACTCAGCAATTACGGTGAAGTGGTGACACAAAGCCACCCCCCAGAATCAACACAGAGTCTCCAGGGGCCCTGGTGGGCAATGCTTTCATGTTTGTTTGTTTTTGCAAGGCACCAAAGATGGGACATGGAGCCACATGTACGAGATTTCTCAGTCACTCAGAGTCCAGCGGAAGGTGCTGATGCCTAAAAGGCCCTGTGCCACACAGATAATCCTCCACATGTATCATCTCAAATCATAATTACAAACTATGTGCCCAGCGTGGAAAATGACAAAAATCTTCAGACCAAGAATAACCCATGAAAGAGACATATTTTTCTGCCCTGAGTTTATCAAGAGGAGGCCAAAGGAAGAAACAGAAGGCTTTAACACAGCTTGATGTGGCTCTAGTCTCTGCAACCAGAGGCTGAGATGATGATCGTACAGCTTGGTGGGCACCAGGGAGACCACAGAGCCCCAACCACCCACCCCAGCATTGCGGTGCCTGCAGCAAGCAGGGCGAGTAGCAGCAGAACACCAAGGTCCTTTCACATTGTACTGACTGTGAAGAAGGAAGGCGAGTCCATCCTAACTATGCTTTTTCTACTGATCCTTACCAAAAAAATGGATTTGACATAAATAAAAGGAAAAAATAACTGCCTTTAGTTAAGATCCCTGAAAAAAACTAAAAGTAGAAATCCCATTCAAGCTAACCATTCCTCTTCTAGGTGTCTTCCTGAAGGAGTTGGGCATCCCATTGCAGTGTTACATGCATGCCCATGTTTAAAACAGTGTTTTAAGTCAGTACAATTCTGGGCAAAAGAAGACAGGGCCTCAATGTGCAGCAGGTTCTCCTAGTGAACACCTGCCACAATTTGTAACTGCAAAATTATGGAAACAGTATGTGTGCTCATCCGTAGACGAATGGCTAAAGACAACGTGGTGTTTACGCACGGTGGGGTACAATCCTGCCCTGAAGATAAACTTGAATCATCTGTAGGAAAATGGATACACGCTGAGACTGTAAAGTTAAGTGAAATAAAGTAAACATACAGGCACAGATGTCATGTGGTTTCTCTGACATGAGAAATTTAAAATATAAATAAAGAGCAAAATACAAGGTAGCTCATAGCAAATAGGGTGATAGATCTTTCTTGGATGGGGGAGGGGATCAAGAGATGAGAAGAGGGGACGGGAAAGGAAGAAAGGATTAAGATGTCTTGCACACATGTACCAACTCCCCACAAAGAACCTACCATTATGTAATGCTAACAAGCGCTAATAAAAATAATAATAAGTTAGAGCTGGCAAAATAGCTCAGCAGACTAAGTGCCTGCTTAGGGAAGCACAAGGGCTGGGATTCGATCCCTGGCAACACACCTCTTGCCTGCCCTGCCACTGGGTATGCTCAGCTGGCCACCAAGTCAGGGCATGGTGGCACATGCCTGTAACCCCAGCACTGGGGAGGCTGAAAACCTGAGGACCGCTATGAATCTGAGCTGCGCAGTGAGACCCTGTAACAAATACATTAAAAAAACATTTAAGTTTATTTTTTAAAAAAATTAAGGGGCTGGGGAGATAGCTCCATGGCATAGGTGCCTGCATGGCAAGTGCAAGGTCATGAGTTTGAACCCCAGTCCCACAAAAAAACAAAAACAATAAAAATAAAAATAAAAAAAGATCCTTTATCAGAGCAGGAAGAGCAGGGGTAAGGAATACTGAGAGCCAGATGACATATCGGATATATATTTCTTCTCTGCCCCACAGAACCAAACTGTTTTTCCCTCTCTTGAAAGAGAGAAAGTGTTAGTGAAGAAGAGGATGACAGAAGAAAAATAAATAAATTGGGCTGATTCTTTCTAGAGGTCCAGGTCTCACTTGAAGACGTACTGTGTGAGCCAAGTACATCTACCCTGAGGAAGAGGGCATCTCAACTAGACGCGTGTCTGCTCGAAAGCTCAGAAGAGCCAAGGAAGGCTGGTCACATCTGGTAAGCTTGTAAGCTTTCTCGCCACCACCCGCTCCTCTATGCCACAAATAAAGCAAGCAGAATAATATTCTGTCCTCGAAATGCAGCCCGGAGAAGATGCCTACAGTGCTCGGCATAACAGAGTTGAGAAAAATCCACTTGCATCATGGCAGAGCGAGTGGGAGGCCTGGGTGCCCTCTGCGCCTGGCATAGCGAAGGCAAAGGGCGAGGCCGCAGCACCTGCATCCCCGGAGGAAGGGTGCAGAAAGCGAGAAGAGGAAGGCGGTGGGGGAGGGGCGGAGAGACAGAGGACGAGGTACTGCGAAAGATGCTGATGGAAGAAACAGCATTCGAAGCAAGTGAAACCTAGTCTGAAAGAAAGTGCAATTCAGGTGGAAGATTTAACAAACCCGCGAATTCAATTTTTAAAAAAGGGTTCAGAGAGGAAACGACGAAAATGAAATAAGGCTAATAGGCACGTTGTGTGCTCAGGAAATACACCAATAGCCCAAAATCCAGAGGCATTAAATGGAAAGTAGCAAGGTACAGAGTGGATACACCGGAAAATCGAATTATTGACTTATAGGGAAGGGTTTAAGTGGATGCAGATGCAAGACTGAGGCATTGAAAACCAGAGAGAAGCTAATAAATGGAAATGCATAAGATACTCAGTTGTATCTGTGCAGCACAGATCCAACGAGAGCAGCCAGGGCACCCCAAACAGAGCATCAGTCTCCCCAACAGCCACAATCCCCAACCAAGCAAGGCAGTGTACCCCAGACAAATGGCTACAGGACCACAGACACCAAGATCTGACAGATGTTGGTTAATGGGTTGCAATCTAAGACACCATAAAGGGGATTCTTGGGCAAAAAAGTAAGTCACTTCCAAAAGAGATCAAAACAGTAGGGATCTTAACACTTCTCCAGGCTGCCAATCAATGACAATGCCAGAAGAAGGCCTATAAAGTCCCAGAAGAGAAAGTAGGTCCCATCCTAAAACTTTAAAACCAATGTCACTATTCTCAAATGGCAAAGACAGCAAGTAGATACCAATGCTCAAGCACTTCCTTCCCCTGCAAATACAGCCCAGGACACACAGCCCACAAAGAACCTAGGAAGAGAGGCACTACTGTACGAGGTTGGGTGGTAGGTGGCCTGAACTCGCATTGTGTTGACCCAGCCCTTTGGAGAACCACACACAAGGATTGCAAAACCCAGGAGGGGGCTGGAGGAGACGGCCGACACCTAGAAGATGGAACGTGGAGGGAGGGGAAAGTGTTAGCTACGCTGACTGCATTTTCTTAGTGCAATTTTTCAACTCAGTCCAGTGTAAAATTAAAATGTTATAAAAATAGGTAGCAATTCCAATGCTATTGCCAAATCACTTTTTAAATTTTAGAAGTATCTCTGAGCAACAAGTACCTCTTATAGTGAAAATATTTCCTAAAAGTTCAGCAATTTTTTTCTGGCTATACTCCAGATTCTCTTCTATGAGTTTAAGACAGGGAAAATTAGCTGGATGTGGTGGTGCATGCCTGTGCCCCAGCACACTGGGGTTAAAGTCACTTCTTAAATAACTCATTCCCTCTAGTGTTCCATATTGCTTACATATTTTATAAGGGCCAGTGTTGCTTCTATAAAATAGAAAGGCATGTTTAAATTATAAAAGCCAAAAAAATCCATTCACTGGATTCTTAAATAAAATATAAAGCATTGGGTAATACATAAAACTTTAAAAAGCGAATAAAAAGAAGGAAATAAAAAGCCACACAGGGCAGCACCTTTGGTGTCAATCACAGTTAATGGTTTCCAAACTTGGACTGGACAGAACTTCAGAGAAAAAAATCAAATATTTTTTATTATTATTATTATTATTATTATTATTATTATTATTATTATTATTATTATTATTATTTTAATGTTACAGCTGACTCAGCCTGCCCTGGTGGTGGGACTCGTGCAGCACGGTGTGCCAGGGATTAACTGTGGTCCCTGTGGTTGCCTAAGCTTACCTAACCAGGTGCCTTAGATCACTGAGTTATCTCACCGGCCCATAAACATCAAATATTTAATAAATTGTTCCTTGCACTTTATATTCTCTCAGTAATTTTATAGTTTGGATTATTTGCTTCTGAATATTTAATTTATTAGTGTTTACTGTATTTTTTAATCTTATTAAATTTTATTTTAAAGAGTAAAAATAGCAGAAACAAAGATAGGAAAACAGTAACAAGCAAGAGTACATATAGTACAGGATTTTCAAAACAAGAAAAATTTAACAGTGGTTGTATTACATGTTTTCATCATCGAATCTGTTTAGATTAATAGATATAGATATGTAAGATTGGTCAAACAA
>PVKN010042117.1:0-10455 GCA_004027915.1 Capromys pilorides
GCTTCTTTCCTCTGGGCTTACGTTTGTTATTAATCACAACGTTGGACTTGTTTAGTGCAGCAGAGTATGAAACAAACAGTTGAAGCAGACAGTTCTTTTAATTTACAGCTTTCTGGTTTTCCATATTTGTAAGAAAATCTGTTTCTTCTTGTAGACTTTCTGCTGTTGTTCACGTGTCTAGATTTCATTTCTTATACCAGAGCCAACTAAATCTAATCTTTACAAGATTCTGTCCTGGCATAAAAAGGAAGAAGGTGACTCTTTATGTTTTTAATTAACAAAGTCTGGTAAAGTAGTTTTTTGAAACATGGATAATTTCTACTAGAAATGAGCATTACAAAAAAAAGTATATATTTTTGAGCAGAAAGAGGAATCATTTTTAAAACAGGCTGTACCTGTGGAGAGCTATTAATGGGTAACTAAGGATAACTAGGGTAGTGAAGTCTTTAAGATATTAATATAGGCACTAAATAAAATTGTTGCAAAGGGCCAGTGAGTCCTGCCTCTTTGTAATGTTGGCTTACACATCAGCATGACCTCTCAGCACTTAGAAAGCTGCTAAGAACTTAACTGAAGTGCAGTATAGGGCCTAAGCTCCCCCCGATGTGTAGCAATGAACCCTTAACAGATAAACTTGCCACACTTATAAACTTGTTTCCTGTCAGTGGTAATACTCTTAAAATTTCTAGAGTGTTCTTTGTGGGAAATAGAGTATATGTTATGAAATATATTGAAGAAAACAACATCTCTCATTGTCTGAAACCAAAAAAATAAAATAAAATAAAGTTAAATTTATTACTTCAGAAAAAAATAGCTGTGCTCTTAGGCACATCCTCTCCAAGCAAAGGATTCAAGAATTCTTTAAAGGTTGACAGAGCCCCAGAAGCACCACTGTTCAAAAGAGACTATTACAGTTCAGAAGCATATATATATATATATATATATATATATATATATATATATATATAATTTTTTTTTTTTGGTGGGACTGGGGATTGAACTCAGGTGCTTGCATTTGCCAGGCAAGTGCTTATTCTACTGCGCTATCTGCCCAGCCCCTTCAGAAGCATTTTCACCGAAGTGAGTCTACCACTCCTTGGCCGGCATTCCAACACACAGCATTCCCAATGAAGTGACTTTCTAAGGTGTGCACCAGAAGCAGGTTGTCATTCATCTCTTGGACCCATGCAGAGCATCCCTAACTGCTTGTGTCCAGTGGTTCCAGGTGTTACTTATTACTGCCACTATTGAATGATAAATCTTTTTGAGGATTTGGAAAATGGCTAGTAGTTGGGAGATTGTTTTGCTCTCAGAACTTAGTACTAGGGCCAGGGAGATAGCTCAGCAGCTTAAGCACCTGCCTGGCAAGCACAAGGTCCTGAGTTCAATCCCTAATGCCAAAGAGAAGTTAATACTGAAACATTGTAGGAAATTGAAAGCAAAAAAATCAGACACTAAGGACCCCATGCAAATACAATGACTATATGATGCATTTCCTAAATAAAGGTATTTATAGAGCTTTGGAAATATAAAAAGTCAGCAGGTTTCACATATGAGTGGTGTATTTATGTACTTCGGTGGAGATATAGCTCAGCAGCATAAGTACCTGCCTGGCAAGGTCCTGAGCTTGATCCCTGGTACAATAAAAGAAAAAAAGGTAATTTTTATGTACTGACATCAGTTATGAAATTTGATACATAATTTGTAAAATATAAAAATGAATATGATTCACCCTATCTGTAAATTAAAGTAGGACCTAGGTCCCCTATGTGTCACTCGCTCATGCTGCGTTCCAGTGAGCTCTCTCAGGTGAGTAGGAAGGAGGTGAGAAGGGCCTCGCTGCAGCGTGGCAGCCCTGATGCACAGCTGCTACCAAATCCTCAGAAAGGACAGGGTCACTTTTGTAACTTCTATCCCTCTAAACATTTTAATATTCTTCAAATTCTAAGTACATAGGAATTTGCCACACAAATAGTGTCAATTGTCATTTGCGTTACTCCAAGGAAAAAAGAAGAGGTGGTCTCTGCTACTGCCTCTGCCCAAATTGCTGCTTTTATAGGACAAAAGAAATTAGGGTCATTTTTTTTTAATGTATTTGCTATAACATCTCACTACACAGCGTGGACTCATAGTGATCCTCCTGTTTTCCACCTCCCCAGTGCTAGGACTGTAGGCATGCGCCATCACACTCAGTCTCTGTAGCTGCCTCAGCGCACACGGGGGCAGGGCCAGCATAGCATATGGTACCGGGGATCTGAACCCTGGTCCCTGTGCTTGGCTAAGCAGGTGCTTAATCTGCTGAGCTATCTTGCCAGCCCAGAAATCAGTGTCATGTTTGAGCTTCATCTGAAAGTTATAATAGGCAGATAAATAGTAATAATCCTATAGATCTATAAACCGTCTGTTGTGATAAAGGATAGCGAATATAGGATATGCCTATTAAAAATACTTTTTCATTTAATTGACTATACTGACTAGTGTAATGGAGTAAAAAGGAGAAAAATCCTAGAATGTTTTGTTTTGTTTTGTATAAAAATTGAACTTTTCTCTTTCCCATTCATTCTGCATTCTGTACTCCCTGGCTAGTCCTGACACCTCCTACTAGCAGCATAGTCAGCCACTTACATATTTCTCTGTGGCTAAGCTTATGACCACTTAGGATTCAAGTACATGTTGATACCTTAAGACCAGTAAGCATTTGCTAAAGTAGGAAAGCAGGATAGTTAGATTTGCTGTAATCAACAGTAGGAGGAGAAAATTAGGCCATGGAATTATGCCAAAAGTTTACCTTTTTGTGTGTACGGAAAAAAACATGTATTTTTAACTTAGCAACTCCCCAAAAGAAGGGAGTCATACCACATGGACATCACTTTTGAACTTTCTTAATGTATTCCTTGCTCTTGACCCGTAAAAGCACTGAAAATCCAACAAACAGACACAAAACTCAAATAGGATTGGTGTGTTGTCTGATGTTTTGTTCTGCAGCCTGGCTTGCTCTGGTTAAATGAGTGTGCTTTTCAAAGAAAACCAATTGAAAGTGTTCTCTCCATATGACTAGAAGAATATTTCTGGGTAGAGCTCAACCTCCCACCAGGGGAGGAACTTCAAATGAAGACTGAAGCAAAGAACTCAAATCAGCAGAACAAACTCCAGGCGTGTTCTTCAAATTGAAGTGTTTTCTGAGAAGCTGCTGTCCATGTGGTATAAGCACCAGCAAACCATCACCCCATTTGGTGTTCGGCACCTTTTGGCTTAGGCTGCCAGTGATAAATGAAGCATAGAATTTCCGCCTTCAGTTTTCATACCAAAATTCACTGAACCGTCTCTCTCCCTCTTTAGGATGTCGCATGTACTTCAGTTTGAGGATAAAAGCAGAAAAGTGAAAGATGCAAGCATGCAAGACTCAGACACATTTGAAATCTATGATCCTCGGAATCCAGTGAATAAAAGGCGAAGAGAAGAAAGCAAAAAGCTAATGAGAGAGAAAAAAGAAAGGAGATAAAAAGAAAAAAATGGTTGTTACACTAACCAGCATATCACGGAAACATGTCTGCATCGACTGGCCTGCTAGCAGCCACTGTTCCAACAATGTCACTTAGCATGTGAAAAGTATTTTTGAACCTGTTGTCTTGTTTTGTAAACTATGGAATGATGCCAGCAAATGCTTTTGCTTACTGGTACCTGCTTTTGTCCTGACTTTCGTATTGCTAAATTTGAAATAAAATCAGTTTCCTTCTAGTTTACACGTTAACTGTTTGCAGACTGTATAAGCATATTTGTACCTTTTTTCTTTAAAGTATCCGAAGGCTTTATTTTCAAGATTTTTTATAAGAGGTTCTCACAGTTTTAAGGGAAACCTCTGTGGCACTAACTTTAGAGCATAATAAAAAATGTAAAATAAAAATATAATAAAATAATATAAATATTGATGGTTGGCTTTCCATATAAATATCTACAAATAGTCACGTCAGTAGGACTCAGTAGTCTCATGGTTTTAACTGAGGCAGCCTCCAGTGAACATCCACAGGCGGCCTAGCACTCTGCCCACCGTCAGCCGAGCCTACTGCACACAGCAGCCTGGTCCCAAACCTCCTACTCACTCCTCTGGCCTTCTCAGCACAGTGAAAGCAGGCATGCAACCGAACTCACTGAGAATCTCACGTCTGATGATAATCATATGTAATGGGGAGTTACACTATACGTATAGTCTTTTTTTTTCTAGAAGTTGAATGCTGGAAGTATTCCACAGGCTAATTTACGTCACCTAATTAAACATCGCCAGCACATTTTTTCAGATAGGCCCCATCAGGTCTCTCTTTCATCATATAATGTAAAAAGAGAAAGGAAAGGAGGAAAAGACGGAAGGAAGAGCATGAAGGAAGGAGAGGGGAAAATGCCATGAAGTAGGCTTTCTTCAGAGCAGTGGTTCTCAAAATGTAATCCCAGGTATGACACTACTTAGCAATGAACTTGAGAATGTATTACAAGTACAAATTTTTGTCTCACTACCCACCACCCTCCTTCCAGACTGCTGAGTCTTAAACTTTGAACCTTGAGGACTTGTTAAATAGATGAATGGGTCTCACTGCTAGTTTTCAACCACTTTGGAGATAGACAGTGTCTAGTGAAGTTAAAGATGTGCATATCCAGTGATCTCACCTTAGGTCTATCTCCTAAAGAAATTTTCACATAATTGCTTAAGGAGATAAGCAGAGCAGTAGGTACTAAAATGTCCACTGAAGCATCATCCAGAGAACAGATAATTGTCCACACCATGGGATACTTTGAAAAAAGGTAAAAGCCAACAAAAAGATATAAACATATGCATATTTTAAAAATAATGTGAAAAAGAAATAGACATATATAAAATTTTAAAACAAAAATTATTTATTGATGAACATACGTAGCAAAAGGATAACACATGACAATAAAAGTTGCCTCTGAAGAAAGAAAACACAGCCAGCTTCACCTTTGTAGTATTTCATACACTGTGATGTGCACTCACTTCTCTTTACATCTTTTGATATGTCTGACATAGCACCTCGTTTTTCCTTTATATCTAGAATCCGCAAATGAGAAGACAACCTCATTAGTAACAGGACTGCTCTTTGCTTCTGGAAGAAGGAAAAAATTTCAAGAAGGAAAAGAGGATTGCTGATGTGCTGTTGGGAAAGGTCAACCGACTCAAGTGCAGGGTGTTCACACTCAAAGCCATCCAAAAATAAGCCAGCATTTGGAAATGTACCCTATCTCCTTCAACACAAAAGCTTTTCATCAGATATTAACAAAGTAGAATTTTGGCTTCCGAACACAATCTTTATTGGTTATTCTGAAATGTGTCATCACCCTCAAATGACCACCTCTACCAAGGTAACATTATCCTAAGGATAGAGAGGCCCTCAGACTTCTAGAACATAGGTCAGGAAGTAATACTGATAGTTCTTAAAAGATACTTGAATGACAAAAGTAAAATCCCAGTTTAGTTAAATGCTCTTCATTCTGCTTTAATGGTAAGAAGCTGAAAGATCTCAAGTTCCAAAGAGATTCTTGGAATCTTACCAGAACTTCATCATCATAACAGAATTATCTGTGAACTCAATCAAATGATACCAACGTTTTAAAGTATACAAACATATTGTCTGTTAAGTATTGTATGAAGTTTGCTCATAGTAAGATCTTTAGGCCACAAACCACAGTAAGGTCTTAGATCACAGGAACATGTTTGGGCCAAGTGAATTGCAAACAAAACATTCAAAAGCTAAAAATGTTTTAAAGGTTGTCTAAATTTAAATCCAATTTTATATTTAGGCATATTTTTCTTCTGTGAGCCCACTCTAAGGGTGTTATCCTGAGATAGTAAAATCTAATAATGTTTTTGTTGTTTGCGACAATACTAGAGGCTCTAGAGAGCTGAGAGAAAGGCAACTTCTGATCCCTTTCTCGTTTTGCAAGGTGAACATTAAAGCTAATCCTCCACTTTTCCTTTCTGAGTAAGCAATTGAAGTAATACAGGCCTCTAGAAGTTTTAATGGTCTGAGGTCAAAAGACACATTGTCACATGCTCTCAGCTCTGTCCTTCAAGGCCACATGGTCAGTAATACATTTGCTGTATCTAAAAATGGGGATGCCACAAAACAAGGTCATTGAGAAGTGTGAGGAGATGAGTGGTTTGCGGCTGTTGTTTTTAGAACACAGTCGGTAAGCTGTAGTGAGTGTCTGGTATCAAACTGTCACTACCAAGTTTCTTGATAAGATCTGACGTGTGAAGTACATAAACCTGTTGTGTTGTGTCACGATGACCAGTATGGAAAAAGCTAGATAAATGCAGAATATTGCCCAAACGTGCCAGTTCAGCTTGGTGATAACAAGCAAGAAAATGGAAGTGTGAAGTGAGTTCGTCTGAGGGTGGGATTGGCGCAAGCAATTTGTCCATAAGGGTGTAGAGGGGTGAAGAGGGGCTGCATTCTTCAACACTCATTCACAAAACAAGAGCAGCCCAGCTCTCTAGGACTGTGACACTCGCCCAGCGACTCTGAACAGCTTATCAAGTGGCACCGTTTCTCCTTACTAGAAAGCAGAAGGTTTTTCTGTCCCAAGTACATTTTATCTCCTGTCTTTTGGCTTTTAGTGATGACATGGGAGAAAAGAACCATATTATAAAGAAGTCTATTCTAAGGAGGGCATGATAGAACTGAATTCTAAGAGAAATCATAAAGCACCAATCTTACCAGGGTGGAGGAGAGAAGCTTCGTGTTTGTAGAAAGAATGTTCACTCTCAGAAATCCCTGCTGGCAAAGCCATAGCAGCGGCTTTGTTACAGGTGCCAAACATCTCATTAATCCCAGTGGAGAGGTATATTCAATGCGGTGCTTCTAACCAACCCCTCCTTTCCATTAAAAGAAAGAGAACCCTTGACCTGCAGCCTTTGCCTGACTCCTCAGTGCAAGTACCCTCGCCATGGCTGGTTTCAAGGGAACATCCCTATACAGCTAGGTCTTTTTCCCATTTGTTTTTATTGCTGGGTAAAAGTATTATAACTCACATCAGCACAAAAAAACTCGTACAAAGGCTTGAACCCTTTGCTGGAATCACTATCTTCATGCGTATTTTTAGTAATTCCTCAATGTTGTCAAGTCCTAAGTTCTATCCATATCTGTACCTTATGTCTTTATGACTAGTTTATATATTTCAATTCTCTGTTAATGAAATTTTTTTTCAAAACCACTTGTCTCATTATTACATTTTCCACCAGTTAATCGATGTCCAATTCCAAAAGCAGCCAAGCCTACAGAAAAAAATGTATAAGAAATATGGTAATTCTTTGAAGTTTTCTCTATAAATAATAATTTACAAATTATTATTTAACTTAAAAATACTTTGTTAGACTAAAAGTGGGAAATCCTGCCTAGAAAGAAAAAAAAAAACTGTCTTCTAGTACAAGGCAGACAGAAGTCTGGTCTCTCTCTTCCACATCTGCTGGAGATTATTCCCTCCAGATTAGGTCATGGTATTAATTTATGTTACTTGATCAGCAAAAACATGTTCTGGAGGCTTTCTTCATAGCACCAGTCAAAAAGAAGGTGTTTTCAGAAAACTTATTTTCTCCTCCTATAATGCCAAAAATGATAGTCATTGCTAAACTTCTGCCACTTTTTAAATGATCAACATAATTTTGGGGCTTTTTCAAAGGTGGCCAGATTTAAGAGTGTTTGAATGATTCATGGTTCAGTGATAGGCTTAAGGGTGCTAGAATTAAGGATAAGTGATTGCTAGATCAGTCCACTGAGTGGCTTGGCAGTGCCCTAATGCAGGATACATACAAGAGACAGAAAGAGTATTCCTTTTTCTTTCTTGTTTTGGCTGTCTTCTGCCACCATGAACTGTTTCTCCTCTGCAATACCTGTCTGCCATATGCCACTGTTCCTTGGAACCAGCCACAGATGGACTGGCACCTCCACAGCAGACTAAATGAGTTTAAATAAGTCCTTCTTTAACTTTTCAGTGCCAGGCATTTTGTTTCAGCAATGAGAGAATAGTAACTAACATAGGATCCAATGTGATGCTATAATACTGTATAACTTTTTTTGTCTTTCTTTTTTCTTGAGACAGTCTCACTATGAAGTTCAGGTTGGCCAAGAGCTCACTTTTGTAGCCCAGGCTGGTCTTGAACTCACCAATTCTCTTGCTTCAGCCTCCCAAGTGCTGGGGTTACAGGTGTGTGCCACTACACCCGGCTTCAATACTTTGTAATGTAAGATCACCGTTACTTCATAAAGATAGCACATGTTTGCACCAAAAATGAGGAAAGAATACAACCTCATTCAAGAACAGCTCTGGGGCCGGCGAGATGGTTCAGTGGTCTAAAGCACCTGCTTGGGAGGGCTCAGGCGACTGCGGGGACTGCAGTTCGATCCCCGGCACCACATGCTGCGCCAGCGCCACCACCAGGGCAGGCTGAGCCAGCCACAAAATGAATAAATAAAAAAAGAAACAAACACAACAAGCAAACAAATAAATAAATAAATAAATAAATAAAATTTAAAAAAAGAACAGCTCTAACATGAGTAAAGGTAGGTATAGGAAACCCTGATCACACTACCACCTCCTCATTTTAATATAAGACACTTAGTCACAGATAGGGAGTGTTGTACAATCCAGTCTAGAAGAACTACTGCCTATAGAAAAACACATTTCACCCTGTCTTCAGTTACTTTTCTCTCATTGCTGGTTCAAAATACCCAAAATTAAGGGAGGAAAGGTTTACTTAGCTCACAGTTTGTAGAAGTATTAGTCCTGCCCTTACAACATTTCTGGTGGTCATAGTTCCCATAGCTTCTCTCCTAGGTCAGCTCTTCTCAGTCCCTGCAGCTTTCCTCATGAGATCCATGTTCCTGGCTTTTCTAAACTGCTGGGATTCCACTGCACTTTCAGCTTCATACTCAACAGCTTCGTGTGCTGCCCTCTCAGGGTCACACTGCCTGGCCTCCCAGACCTTCTGAAATCAGGATGGAACCTTTCTTCACCCGGTAACTCTTGTATTCTGCATGTACCTAAAAACAGCTCCATGTGGATGAGACCAAGGTCTGCTGCCAGGTGAAGCAGTAGCCAGCCTTTTCTCCCTCTCATTGCAGAGGTCAAGTGCCTGGATCACTGAGCCCCTGAATCCAATTCTCAGGAACAAATTCTTGATACCACCACCAGTCTAGTGCATGGTGTGGTCACTGCTACAACCCTGGAATGGGGCACTCTGAGGCTTTCTTCTCAAAGAAAAGTCTTTCATGTTTGCAGTTTTGAGGTTCAAAAGGTGGAGACTTGCTATTTCTTGTGATGCTCTCAGGTCATCTTTTCTGTTCTTCTGTTCCTCCTCAACAATCAAGATCTTCTCTGTTCTATATTTAAAATCCACAGGGTCCCAGGAGACATGTCAATGGGCTAAGCACCTGCCTGGCAAGTGTAAGGACTTGGGCTCAATCCCACGTACTATATGCTGTGCCAGCCCCTTGCCAAGCCAGCCACTGAAACCAGGCATGGTGGCACACACCTGTAATTCCAGTGCTGGGGAGGCTGAGACAGGAGGATCACTACATACAAGTTTGAGCTGCATAGCAAGACCCTGTACCAAATGAATAATTTTTTAGAAAAATAAATAAAAAATAAAATTTACAGCTTTATTGGAGCTTCCTTTCTGGCCAAAATAACAATATTTTAAATCATCCTGCTGGCTTCTTTGCTATTGATTCTCAACATAAACCAGATGAAAGCTCCCAACAGTAGCTGTGCCACAGCCTCTATATTCAACTGCCTTGAAATTTCTTCCAGGAGACTAATTAGCCTACTGCCCTTACTATCACTCTGAGGCAAGGTCTCTGGACACAAGCAAAATGCAGACAAACTTTCTGGCAAGCCATAGCACATATCATCTGGAGTCCAACAATCAACACAGTCCTTCCCAGCAAAAACCTCCCAAACCAAGTCTCTACTGGCAGGATTTGTGTTAGGCTTCTAGTCTTCTGAGCTCTAAAAGAAACCTCCCATTCAAAACAGCCTAAGGTGTTCCAGCTCTGCTCTTTCATGCAACATTTCCTAACCTTTCCAAACTCTTCCCACAAGCCCTTCACAGAGGCTCCCGAACCACACAGTCAGGCACAGTCACCGCAGTGACCCCACTTCTGTGGTGCCAAAGTCTGTTTTTGTTACTTTTCTCTCTCCTGCCTTTTTGCTCTTGTTGCTTCTGCTGTCTTCTGCCACCATGAACTGTTGTCCTCTGCCATGTGCCCGCCTCCTTTGGAGCCAGCTGATTATGGACTGAAACCTCCATAAACTATGAGCCAAATAAACCTTTCCTTCTTGAACTTTGGGTGGCAGGTATTTTATCTCAGCAAGGTGAAAAAAAAAATTAAGATGCCACCCATGTCACTTCCTTAAGTAACTGCTCTCTAGAAAAAGTAATATCTA
>PVKN010042118.1:0-10442 GCA_004027915.1 Capromys pilorides
TATAGACCAGTAGTTCATAGTAGTACTGGTTTATCAGTACAAATGGCAATATCAGAGGCTGTTGACTTGAGCCTTTTAAAGCTCAGCATATTAATATGGCTTTCCTTTTTATACCTTGTGATTAGACACAAGCATCTCAAATGTTATTATTTGATTAAAGAACCCGATTTCCTATGCCTAGTGACTGTGAAGTTATAATTGACATTTTATGATTAGCATCTTAATGCAAGTTACTCATACTTAGAGTCAAATGTAATAAAAAATTATAAAAACCTGGGTGAGACAATCTGACATGGCTGAATCAAAAGCATCCTCTTTACTTTCTTCTTTCCTAAGATCCAAGACTCTAATCTGGCCTTTGTCAACAGAGAATTGAGACTAGGTTTGTCTTTTCTGCTTTGCTCTGGGCTTTTGAGAGGACAGACCTTTCTCCTTTCTTATCTCATAGACAATTCTGGTCAAAGGGAAGAGTTTCTAATTAGGTCATATCTGAGATGAGATCTGAAATGAGATCTGAGATGATTTCCACAAGTACTGGTTTGGGGGTATCATTTTGCAACTATGCTAGAAGCTAGGATTTATTTGTTTTCTATAAAATATAGAAATGTAATTTGGACTTATAAAAACTTGAGACTGAGCAAATTCAACTTCAGAACTTCTTAAAGAAGCATACCATTCCAAGGGAATATGGCTCAGGGTACATTTGCTCTCGGTATTTCAACTGTAATTGTGATATTTCTAAATGAAACTAAGTAGATTACTTGGAAAGGAAAGAAGTCTGGGCTACAAAGTTTTAGTCCTTTGGAATTGCTATAGATTTTAACTTAGTAGAAATGAAACTTTTTCTTATGGTTTGAAAATAGGCAGAGGTTATCCTTGATCTTCCATGTGATATTAATGATACGGAAGAGTGTATTTTCTTTTGATTTTTCTGGGACATTTTGTGGAGTAACATTGACTGACATTGGTATGGGAAATTTGGGATGGAAATTTGAATAAGATAAAAATTTTACATTATGATTATACACAGCCTTGTATTTCATTGAATAAAGATCTTAGTTATTTGTTGAATAATAGCTTGTTTCAAGCCATTCCTAAACTCAGTGAATTATAACAATAAATATTTATTTTTGTCATTCATGAGTGTGTAGGTCAGTTAGAATCTTTCTGTTTCAAGCTCATATTTAGTAGATATGGCTTTAGGTTGTGTTTGTGTGGAGTCCATGGGTCTCCATGTTTTTCCTGAATGAAACAACTGCTGTATTATGCTCATGATCGATGGTAGGTACTCAAGATAGCAAATACTTAGGTTACCTTTTAAGGCTTTGGCTGAGAACTAGATGCTATCATTCCAACCAAGTTCCATTAGGCAAACCCAACACAATGGGCCAATAAATCTACTTTGCCCTTCTTGGACACCACAAGATCTAATTACAGCAGAATATGAACCTTTGGAAACAGTGTCTAATCAACTTGAATATGCTTCCTTTATTATACTGGCTGTTTTGCCTTGTCTTCACACAGACCTATGGTCAATTTGGTCAAAAATTTTCAATGGTCCCCACAAATTTAGTCCCACTGACCATTTTTAAAAGACTTTCCCAAAACTTTATTGAATTAGAATCTTCCCAGATGAGACTAAATAATTTGCGTTTTTACTATTATGAACAGATGAGCTCAATGAACTGTTAGATTTTAGTAGTTTGTCCATGTAAGACAGGAGGTGAACTTCTATTTAACAGAAAAATATCATGTATGCGTTAATTGTTATTTTGCATGTGTATTTGGAATTGGCTCCAACTACACTTGACTTCTCATAGCTTTCTGAACCCATCTTGCAATCTTATGTCCAGTACGTGCCCCCCGCTACATCAGAATGTCTTTCATTCACCATTTGCTATCTAAATTCTGCTCTGCCTCAATCACTGACATTTTGATGTCTCATCCAAGACTACTGTTGAAACTCATCTTTTCTTAATTTTATATTGTTGTATTATTTCTCCTGTCTTGATTTTTATTGAAAGTAGTTGTATATAGATATCCACTCTGATTTCAAAGGTATCGTGGTGGGAACATATTTGATTCATCTTCATGTCCTTCTCAGCCTCCTGTGAACATATCTTTTCTAATTTGAAAAAAAATAACTAGATTTTCACCAGGATGCCATCACCACTTGTGAATTTTTCTAGTCTCATGTCCTTTCTCTTTCTCACCAATCTTGTGGGTTTCAAGACATTAGGTAGAGTTTTTAGGTTCTCTTTTTTTGTTATTATTATGAACACAAACCTCTCACTTACTCTTTGATTTTCCCCATTCCTGTCATTTTTGTCTCCTCTAGTTCTTCACTGCACTAAGTATATTGCTGTGAGGGTTATAGATTTTTCTCCTTTAAGCTTCTGGCTTTACTCTTCCCTTGAGAACTTTCTCTATATTATTTTGAAAAATATCCCACTGATTTCTACCTCCTTGAAAGACTGGAGAGGCCTTGCTGCTTGAGTTTTTAGCATAAGTTTTAATGTTTGAAAATTCCTTCTTAATATAAGTGGAACTGTTCTCACTGTGTATATACTTATGTTAAATCTTCCAGCTCTTCAGCAATTAATTCTTGCTTTTGCATTTTACTACTTTTTTTCCTGCACATAAATCTTAGTGATTCTAAGCTAGGTCCATCTGCTTGTTTTTCTAAGTGCATTTAGGAATGTATATCTGGTTTTATGTATGCACAGTATTTACTCTCATTGGATTCCATGTAGTTGTCTTTCCGAGTTCACTTTGAGATCACTCCTGGGCTTGTTACTTTGTATAACTCTAGTCTCTTTCCAACACCACAGTTCTTGTTATCAGAAGGAAATTATCATTCCTATCAACTTATTTCATTCTCTATTTCATTTTGCAGAAAAACTCAGTGGCAGGACATATGCTTTTCCATTTTATATAATTGTTCTTTTGAACAAGGCAAATAATAATATAAAAATTACAAATTATTTATGATTTTCTTTGGCCTCCCATAGTCCGTTTCAAAGTTATTTGGTAGAGGAAGGTCTTTTCCCTCCTTGAGTTTGTGGTGTTCTTAATTCTTCAGGGCAGTAAGAAGTCTCAGGTTGCTTAAGTTCCAAAGAAGGCTTGAACACATAAGTTGGACTGTTAAGTCTAGTCAGTTAAGTAATGAAGATTTGATGTCATATTCTCTTCCTTTCTGCAGTTGGAATTTTCTTCAGGCTGGTAGCTGGCAACAAGTCAGGAAATGGTTGGTATCAGTTCTGAGATTTTTTTTCTTTTGCTTTTCCTTCATTCTGTCTAGCTTTCTAGCTAGTTGCTGACTCTTTCAATCTTGGGCTGTTGCAAGAAGGCGGGGAGGTGATAGGAAAGGTTCACCTTTAATAAGCAATATCTTAAATTGCTTCCTGGCACGATGGCTATTTCAACTGATTCATCCTTTGTAGGGCAGTTCATTTCAGACTGTGCATTCTGGGGATTCAGTTCTGTTCTTTTAACTGAAGGGTGCGAGTTTCCTCTTCTATTTGTTTCCCTTCTTTTTATAGCCTCTAAAAAATCTAGCATTTACTTCAAGCTTCCTGCTTGGGCCTCTGTCCCACTGAGGAGCCCACTGTATGAGACCCAAGGTGCCCTTTAAGCTGCTCTTTTTTTTTTTTTTTTTCTTTTGCGCTATCACTACAGGTTGCTTTGTTTTCTTAGGGACATGTCATGCACCAGCCTTCTGCATCAGAGGAGATGGAACACATTTCAATTTAGATAGTGACAAAATGGTGCTTCCTTTGGGGATTATCTGGATAAAGGACCAACGGTTCTTAAAGAGAAGACAGAGGCAATCATAATTAAGACTTGTGAAATGCAGGCTTCTTCCACTCTGGTTTCTCTCTGTTGTGAAGCGGCTTGCTCTCTCTTCCTAACCTTTATCAATCTAGAAAAAAGCAGCACAACATCTCCCTAGGATCCCACTTCCCTTTTTCTCCTCCTACTTGCCAAGCTGGTTTAGTTCCAGAGAACACCACGTTCATAATTTAGGTTCATTTACAACTATCCTGTAAAGTAGTGGCTATAGAGAAAGTGACATAAAAATTTCAGTGATGTCTTGGTACCTAGTCTCCCTATAGGTAGTTTCTATATTGCCTCCCACATTTTAGAAATATCTGTGGACTTCAGAGTAGTACTCTTTGTTTTTCTTTCCATTTTGCTCATGTTATCAGTATCTTGGTTATCATTCAATTACCCAAGTCAAGCTTGCTATTTGTTTCTGCTCTCCCAGCTCTTCTGAGCTCTTGACACTTTCAATAATGACTATGTTATTTCTCTTTGGGTAGACTCTGTAGTAGTCGAAAAATAATGCACACACACATATGCACACACACACACACACACACACACACACCAACAAAAACATAATCCCTGTTGTAGTTAGAGTTTACTAGTGAAAAGATTTAATACGGTGCACATAATTTACAGGATTATTTTTAATATTCACTCAAAGAGTCAAATTAAGAAGAGTGCAGCAGATCTTTCTATGTACTAGAGATCCAAGGAATCCAGCTGAGAGCTTGGAACCCATGGCAATGTCTGGTTCAGGACCTAGAACACATGGCAATGTCCTTCAGGAGTCCAGTTGGAGGCTTAGAGCTAATGGCAATGTCTCATGTAAGTCTGCATCAAGGATCTGTACTTGGAAGTCCAGAAGGTCAGTGGTGGAAGTTAGAAAGCCTGTGTCAACAGGCTGAAGGATCTGTGCTAGAAGACTGAGGGATCTTCAGTGAAATGATGAAGCAAACTCAAGATAAAACTTCCCCAAAGATAATTCCATCCATCTTCAGCGATAATGAGGACCTGAGCTCCTCCGAAGATAAGAACAGCTGAATTCCTATCAGGAAAGCCAGTGTGACAAGTTTTTACAGCACTATCAGCAGCACCATGTCTTCCTCTCCAGTTCTGTTTTGATGTTCTTGGGAATAATCGCCAGGTCAGCCCTACACACCCTGAACCAGTTACCTAAGTTTTACAAGTTGACCATTAGAGAGTTCACCCTCCCTTTTTCAGTTACTTTTCTCTTGTTGATGGGACAAAACACTCAACACCCCAAATTAAGGAAGGAAAGCTTATTAAACTTACAGTTGGTGGATGTTTCAGTCCCTACTTGGCTGGCTCCAAGGTAGAGTGACACATGGCAGAGCGTAGAATTTCATGGCAATAGAAAACATCAAAGAGCAAAGGGAGGAACAGTGGTTGTGGCAGCAAGCAAGCCTCTTTCCTTTCCTAATATAGTATTTAGGCTATCTGCCCTGGGGAGAGATATAGCACACACATTTATAAACCCAGCATTGTATCATGAATTAATCATAAACTATAGAAGCCTGCCCCAATGACTGCATGAGGCTTTTGGGGGACAACTAGACACAAATCCTAGCATTCCACCCCTGGCACATCCCTTTGTGAAAAAGGCATTTTGGAGACAACTACAAGAGTTGTCAAAATCCTAACAGTTTCAGCATTGCTGAAAAGTCTAATTCCCAATTCTCCTCCAAAATCTCAGGCAAACTCTTAGCTGTGAGCCTCTGTACAAATGAAAGTTAAACACACCCAACATTCACTGGCACAAGAAAAACATTACCATTCCTTAAGGTACAAGCAGGATGCAAAGCTTTGGGACTAAAACATGTCCAAAACTCAGAAGGGAACTCATTAAGGCCTGTAGTTCCATGTGGAACATCCAAAGAAATCTGTGTGGCAAATTTTGAGCTCCATGTGACTCTACTTCTGTGGAACTTGTATTGGTAGCTCCTATGATGTCTTCCTTAGTCTTGCTTTTCTCCTTTCTAGCAGCTTTTCTTAGATGATTCACATTCCTTGCCTTTTTAAATTTCTGGGTTCTTCACTGAACTTGAGGCTTCTTACTGAAAGCTTCTCACACTACCCTCTTAGGAACACACTGCCTGATCTCCCAGGTATTCTTTTGAAATCTAGGTGGAAGCCTTCTTAACCTGAGCCATCCTACATTCTGCAGGTGCCTAAAACCAGCACCACATGGATGATTCCAAGTTCTGTGCCAGGTGGAGCAGTAGTTGGCCTATGCTTTATCTTGGCTTTAGGGGTTGAGTGCCTGGATTGCTGATCTCCCTGACTCTGATTCTGAAGAACTAATTCTCTGTGCTCCTGTCATTCTGGAACCTGGTGTGGCCACTATTTGGGGACATGATACTCTGCAGCTTTTTCCTCAGAGCATAGTCTTTCACTTTTGCAGTTTTGAGGTGGCAGAGGGTGGAGACTTGCTGCTCCTTGTGATGCTCTCAGGCCATCATTTCTATTCTCTCTTTTTTTAAATGTATTTAGTACAGGGTCTACAGGGTCTCACTATACAGATCAAACTTTCAGTGATCTTTCTGTTTTCAGCCTCTCAATCGCTGGACTTACAGGTGCTTGCCACCATGCCCAGTTTCAATCACCATCTCACTATGCCCTGGGTGTGGGGCTGGAATCACACTCTTTGGATCTAACCCTGGCTTCTGTGTTCTGCCTAAGCAGGGCTTTAGTCCACTGAGCTATTTAACCAGCCTTTCCTTCCTAGTCTCTTGTTTCTTCTCAACAATGGAAATTATTTTAGCTCTGTTTTTGCAGTCCACAAGTTTACTGGCACCTCCTTTCTTGCCAAACTCAAATTTTAGATCATCTTTCTGTGTTCTTTGCTCTTAATTCTCCACATAAAGCTGATAAAAAGTTCCCTACAATAGCCATGCCACAGCCTCAACATTCGACTATATATATATTTCAAGATTAATCAGTCTGCCACACTTAATCTTCGAATCAGGCAGTCACTGGACACAAGCAAAAATGCAGACAAACTTTCTGTCCAGCCATAATATATATTGTCTGGAGTCCAATAACCAGTGGAATCCTTCTTTCCAGAAGAAACCTCCCCAGCCTGGTCTTTCCAGGCAGGATTTCTGTCAGCCTTCTGAGCTCTGACCAGAATCTTTCATACAGAATAGTGGAAAGCAGGCATTCCAGTGCTTCTGTTTCAGGCAGCATCTCCAAATCTTTTCTATCTCTTCCCATAAGCCATTCCCAAAAGCTCTTTAACCACATGGTCAACTATAGTCACAGTAATGACTCCCCTTCTGGGTACCAAATTTGATCTAAGTTACTCTTCTCTCATTCCTGGGACAAAATATCTGAAACTCAATGCTAAGGAAGGAAAGGCTTATTTATCTCACAGTTAGTGGAGGTTTCAGTCCATACTTTGCTCGCTCCAATGCAGACTAGCACATGGCAGAGAGCAGCAGCTCATGGCAGTGGAAAGAAGCAAGAAACAGAGAGAGGAAGAGTGATTGTGGTAACTGGCAAGGCTGTCTCCTTCCTTAATATTGTTTTTAGGCTATCTACCCAGGGGTAGGAGTGTAATACTCATATCCATAATCCAAGCATTGGATCATGGATTCATTAGATCATGAATTAATCACAAGCTATAGAAATCTGTCTCAATGACTGCATCGGGATTTTGGGGGACAACTAGACACAAACCATAACTCCTCCACCAAAAAGAAAACAAGTCCAATAAGAAATGTGAGACTTGTAGACCTTCTCAGAAAGTATCCTGAAGTAGGAAATAAACACCCTTTATTTCCTTTACTGAGAAAAATAGCTCTTCTTTTTTTAACATCTTCAAATGACATTAAATCAAAAAAGCAGGCTCACCAATAAATGGAAAGTCATGCACATTGTAAGATGTGATCAAAAGCATAGGAAATTATAATGAGTGGTTCCTCTTGTATTGCACACTATTGACAATTTTTACTGCCAGGGAAGTGTGGTTTTTTTTTTTTTTTTTTTCCTCCTGAAAGCAGACAGAATGTCAAACAGAAGGTGTAATTGGACAATGTGATTTACATACAGATTAATCCATTATTAGTCTAAGCGAGAAGCTTGATTCAGCAAGATGGTATTTATCATCTGATTGCTTTGCTCATGTAATCCAAGTGACTCTGTAACTTAAATTGTATTGCATGTTCCAGAAATATTGCCCATGATTGCACCCTGTTTGAAATAATTAGGTGGTAATTAGCATTACAAGTTTCTTTTTAAAATACTATCATTAGAGAGATTACTAAATGAATTACCTGGCACAGGGGACTTGATTTTCTTGGCATAAAAATCCTCCTCTACAGAAGGGCCAACAATGTTCAAAGACATTCTTAGAGACAGCCTGTATTAGGGTGGAGGCGCTGCTGTAAAAAATTATGAGATATTAGTGGCTTAAAACAACACAAATGTATTATCTCACAGCTTCTTTAGGGTAGAAATATGGCAGATTTTTTCCTCAATTTAGAGATCTGAGACACGAAAATCAAGCATAAATGGGCTGTATGCCTTTCTGAATGCTGTAAAAGATAATCCACTTTCTTGTTCAGCCCAGTTACAGCAGACTTCAGTTCTTTCCCATGGTGTGACTCAGCCCCCTATTTCATTTCAAGCAGTCTGTTGAAGTCCACTCACAGCAAAATTTTATTTATTTATTTAATTTTTATGTTTTGATGGGACCGGGGTTTGAACTCACAGCCTTGCACTTGATAGGCAGGTACTTGTGCCATGGAGCTATCTCCCAGGCCCCTTTACAGCAAAATTTTACAGAGCACCTACATGCCCTAGGTTGTGATCATTGACATTTTCAACACCAGTAATGGCATGGTGAGACTCTCTTTGTGTTTCAAATTGTTTCTCCCTTTTGTTTAGGATTATCTTTCTGATTTTTGTTGAGAAAAACTTTCCTATTTTCTAGGCATATGTGATAAGATTTGGTAATCTAATCATTTGGTAATCTAGATAATCTAGAATACTATCACAAATTCAAAGGTATTAAACAATTTTTTCATCATTTATTTATTTATTTGGTACAGGGTTTTGCTATGCAGCTTGAATTTGTAGTGATACTCCTACCTCAGCCTCCCTAGCACTGGGATTATAGCTGTGGGTTAGCATGGCATGTGGTACTAGGGATAGAACCCAGGTCCTTGTGCTTGCCAGGCAGGTACTTAGACCACCAAGATATTTCACCAGCCCTCAAATTCAAATTTTTAAATCAGAAATCATATCTTCAAATTTCTTGGCTATAAGGTAACATGTGCATAAGTTTGCAGGTTTGTAGAGGTTTGGGTATGGGCACAGGTGTACAGAAAGGCTCAACCTAACCCAGAGCCCAGTTTAGAGGTGTTCCAAATCCAAAACACTAATAAGATAGTTGTAACTGCTCTTTCTTTTGGTGATCTGCCAACCTCCATTGGAGAAATACAGGATGATTTAATGCTTTCATGGTCAGGCTAGATTCCTAAGTTACAGTAGGTAAACAATTTATGTTCTTGGTTGTCTGACATTTTGGGGAGGTGTTGTTTTATAATGAGCTCTGTATTTTCAAAATATTGACAAATGAACATTTATTTATGGAGGGAGTATCTGTTTAGCTGTGTGTTGACTTCTCGCCAGTAAAATGTAAGTTCACAAAAGTGGAGACTATTTCTGTCATGTAGACCACTGTGTCCACAGAACCTGGAAGAGGGCCAGACATAGAGTTGCTAGACAGTTGTTTTCAATAATGCACATTCACTGGGTGGACTATTTAGCTAGCAACTAGATGGAGAGTAGTGTTGAGAAGTTCAGCAGAGAAGACACGAGACACAGTCCTGCCTGCCTGACCTGAACATATAGCCATGCAACTAGTTCATCATGATAGGATGAACCCCAAATCTTAGAAGTGGTATGTAAGTGTTTGACCATTTTATCTGAAATTAAAATAAACACTTGTCACCAATATTTTACTGTAGCATCAAGACATTTGCTTTGAATTGGTTTAGCCTGAATGGTGTTTTGTATCTTCTTATTTCCTTTGAGTGGGTTTAGACTGAATGAAGTCCCCTGTGTTCTCTTCTTTCCATGTAAATCACACCCCAAATGCATCTTCTATGAACAGCAGCTTTTGCTTTTCCTAAGCAGAGGAAGGGCTCAATACTAGGGTTTGGCAAGTGATTGCTGGAGCCAAGTCTAATTCACCATCTGTTTGCTTGCAGCTCCAGGCTAAGCATGACATTTACACTTTTAAATGGCTAAAAATATTTAAAGGGAGAATAATATTTTGTGACATGTAAACATTACATGAAATTCAAATTTCAGTGGATTTGTTGGGACACAGCCATGTTCAATGACTTATGCATTGTCCATGCTTTAGGACTGGATTTCAGTAACTGTCACCCAGGAGCCCTGAAAGACAAAGGCCTGCAAAGCCTGAACTATTTCTGGTCTAACCACTTACAGAAAAGTTGACTTCTCATTTACCTTTTCTCCTTCTCATGGTGTGTGAGAAGTAAACTGAGTACAGAAATCTTTTAGATTCCTGGCTACTATCTAGATAGTGTGTGTCTGTGGGGAGCAGGTATTGAACAGCAGTC
>PVKN010042119.1:0-10451 GCA_004027915.1 Capromys pilorides
TTTTTTTTTTTTTTTTTTCTTTTTCTTTCTTTTTTTTTAGTCTTTTTGAGACGGGATCTTACTATGTAGTTTAGGCTGGCCTTGAGCTTAGCCCAGGCTAGCCTTGAACTTACAGAGATCCTCCTTCTTCAACCTCCCAAGTGCTGGGGTTACAGGCATGCACCACCACACTAGGCTCTGTAATGTCATAAGTTTATCTGTAAGAGGATAATTAATCCAGTAAGTTGGACTGCCTGACCTGCACATCCACTTGTAGGTCTGGATGGGGATTCTGTGACTTCCTGTGAGGGGGGAAGGGCTCCTTCACTCTTGCCTGCGACTTTCCAAGAGTAGGTTCTGGGAGGGAGTTGGGGGTTCAAATTCCTGCTGTAGAGAGGGAGGGGAAGATCTAAGGAGCTGGAAACGTTCTGGCAAGAGCCAGGCCCTCTAAGTGCTCTCTGGCCCCCTGCAGCTGGTTCTCACAGTTTCCTAGAGCCAGGCATGAGATCATTCAGTCTTTGGGTCATGGGAGCAAGAAGCACTGAGGAACAGGGTTTGGCGAGTGGCGTTAGGTTGCCTGGTTCTCAAGGGAGCAAAACTGCCCAGACCTGCAGGGCTATGGGAGGGAGGAAGAGGAGAGACAGGACAACTTTCATCTCTGTTCCCCATCTCCTGAACTCAAGTTCTTGTACCATGAGACTCATCCTGTATGGAATTTTCCTGCCGGGACCAGTGTTGGACTTGACCCAGCCCATTCCTGAGCCTGTGCTGGGGCTGAGGGTCTACCCCTGGACCTGGGGCCTTCCTAGGAAGGGAAGAGGAGCAGGAAAGAGTTCGGCCATGGCTCTTGGCCGATGGTTTCGGATGGACCTCACCTTCTCTGGGGTGGAATACCCCCTGCCTCTACAGGGTCTACCTGAGGTGAGGGCAGGAGAGATCTTGCTCCCCTGGCAGCCCAGTTGACCCCAGGATAGTTGGGAGAGTCATGTGTAATCCTAGAGATAGCAGCCCTGGGCCTCTGAGAAATGTGACATTGGTGGCACTGAAGCAGAGTTGTTTTCCACCAAGAGTCCAAGGGCAGTGGGCACACGAAGGTGCCGGCAGCTCTACTGGTGCATGCCTTGAACCTGGCACCTCCTGCTCCAGAATCACCTCCCAGAAATGCCTTCCTTCACGGGGACTCTGTGGATGCCACAGGACTGACTGCAAGTCGATTTCATCTTGGCACCCACAGCCTGTTGATTGATGATGGTGGCTCCCAGAAAGGAGTGGTGAATCAGACCCCTCTACGGGGCTGGGAGAGGAGGAGAGAAGAGGGGGCTCTGGGAGGCCCAGGGCGTCACTGCGCAGCCTTGGGGGAGGGGGAGGGGAAGATCAGCTTACTATAGTTTTATGGGGCAATGTTAAGATACAAAAAGTACCAGCCCCAGGCCCAAATGGGCAATCGGCCTTGGGCTCCACTACGTTACTACTTAAAACCTGAGTCCTGCTAGAGGAGGCAGACAGCGGAATGCCTGCCTGCTGAACAGGCCCCAAACTGGGTTCCTCCTTCACGAAGTATCAGAGTCCCACATATGCATCCTGTGCTGAGCAGCAGCTGCCCTGGCATCCAGCTGCTGGGCTCCACCACTGCTGTCCTGTGTTTCCTGGGGCCCAGAGTGGTGGCCTAGGACCTGCGTAGCTGACTTCTCCTGCCCCACTGCAGCTACCTGACTGCCCTACCCAGCCCATTTCTCTTCCTGACCAGTGCTTTTTTTGACCTGGATATTCAAGGAGAAAACCAATTTTATGATTTCCGCAGTGAAAGTATTTTTTTTAAAAGACCCATTTTGACACCTGAAGAAGATTTTTTCTTTTCTTTTCTTTTCTTTTTTTTCTTCAATACCAGGGATCAAACTCAGGCCCTTGCACTTGCTAGTCAGGTACTTAAGGTGCTGAGCTATCTCCCCTACCCCAATTATTTCTTCATGTAAGTAAATTCATATATCAGGTAATGGTCTTTTGCCAAGTTGTCTCTATTTCTCCCTCAAAAACACTTCATGCCTGCAGCTCTTTAGTGTCCTCAGACCTGACCTTGACCTGGCTGAATTTTCCTCTCTGAGAGGATGTTCACGGACGTGCCCTCTAACACTGGCCCGCCACATCACCCTGACCACGTCACCATCCTCTATGTGAATGTGGTTGACTTCCTGCTTGTTTCTTATGGATGGCTCCTCACTCCAGCCTTCAGGCAGGAGCTTTGCTCGTCCCAGGCCCTGTCCATCCCCTGTACCTGGAAAGTGCCTGTTGCCCAACAGGTATGTAGAAGCTTCTTGAACCCATTCTGATTTCTAGCCCTAGTTCCTTATTCCTGGTCATTGCTTCACCCCAAAACTGGTAAATCCAAAGGCCCTTTCCCAGTAGGAGTCTAAGTAAACAACTGATGAGTGTATGTTTCCCATCTGTGAAGGGTTGCAGAGGGACTGATTTGACTTGGTCCTTATTGCAAATGGACCCAGAGGACCCTGACCACCAGGAGCTGTGTCACGATGCAATGGTTTCCTTTTCCCACTAGAGGGCAGGCATTCCTCCTGGGTGACTTCAGGGCCAGGAGGTGGGAGAAGAATGCTTTCACTCTCTGGCATCTGGGAACATGTAAGAGTCCTTACAGCCCCAGGCCTTCTCCCACTACTAGACTGACCCAGTCCCCACAGGGGCTCAGCCTCTGCTTATTGGGTCAGAGAATTCCCAAGGAAGGACTGGTCCCGGCTGGCCGCTGCTTCTGCTGGAATTTCCCATTTCCTGGAAAGAGCATGAGGTTACACTCTCCATCAGTGTAACAGAAGCTAGGAGATTCCAGCCTGTGGAGAACCCCAGAGATGCTGCCTCGATTTCTGTGAGCTCAGAGTTCTGGTCAGCATGCGAGCTGGGTGTCCTCTGTGAGGCGCCCTCTTGACTGTTTCTCTCTTCTCATGGTGCAGCCTGTGTGGCTGGAGGCCTTGCTTCTCCGTGCCCACCTTAGCAGGGCACCGTGTCTCCAGCACCCTCTGGTGAAGCTGAACTGGGATTGCCCATGGCGGGGAATGTTTTCAGAGCCCTCGTGTTTCTACCAGCCTCATTTCAGCCTCCCGCATTTAATCTTCCAGCCCTTGGGCCGTTGTCTTCTCCCGTTCTCAGCCTGACGCTCCTTCGGCTCCCAGCAAGAGACCCAGGGTGGCAGTGAGAGGCTCTGGAAGACGCTGTGAGCAGCTCCAAGCACTTGCCCAGTCCTCTACCCCAGCCATGTCTCGGGCTTGTCAGACCAGACCCTGTCTTTAGGTTTCAGTCTGGGGCTCGATGTGTGTGTGTGTGTGTGTGTGTGTGTGTGTGTGTGTGTGTGTGTGTGTGTGTGTGTCTGTGTATCCGTGTGTTGGGGGAGGGAGTCACCCAAGGCCAAGGATTAAATCTGCCCTCACTCTCCACGACAGGAAGCCAACCTGGTGGGGTCTCCTAGCTACTGCCCTGCGCTAAATACCTGGGTGCGTGCTGGCTGCTGTGGGACTTCACAGCTGCCCTCATCCCTGGTGTAGCCCACTTCCCCAACTCACTCTATGTGTGCACGTGGAGGCTGGCCCCCACCCACAGGGAGGTTCCCATCTATGCACCCAGCCCTGCCCGGGAGCCCCGTACCAGAGGGCTGGCCCTCCCCTTTCCCATACAGAGATTCCTAATCACCTCACGTTGTGAGAATGTGAACATGGAGTGAAAGAAAGGCCACTGGGGCGGATGAGAGCAGCCAGCATCTCTGGATTTTCCAGGGCTGCCCCTGGCCAGGCCCTCATGGAATAGACACTGTGCAAGAATAAACAGGCAACGCACACAGTTTCCTCAAGTGACATATCTCAATATAATCTCTAAAACTCTATGAATTGAACAGATAAAATACCTCTGGGCTATTTTGTTACAAAATATTTGCCATTTGGATTAATTGCTGGGTGCAGCCACCCTGCCTTTCTCTAGAGAGGCATCTCTCCAGCAGGGTGAAGGGTGCGCGCAAGGAGGGGTGCAGTGAGAAGAGAGGTCCCCCCGAACTCAGGGACAGACAGATGGTCACCAGGGAAGCCAATTGGCTACAAGAGTGATCCTGGCAGGCTCTGGGGCACAAGTGGTGGGGAAGGAGAGAGGTCCAGGCCCAAGTGTGTGGAGGAGGAAGATACCTTTGAGACAGACAGGTGGACGGAGAGCAGGCTTCCAGGACAAGTGGCGGACGGGCCCGCTTCAGGCCTGGCAGTGGGACTTGCCCTGAAGGGGGGCTGAGGGAGCTAGTTTCATCTCCCACTCTTGATGCTGGACTTGGGCCAAATGGATAAAATGGGAGAGGAGCCCAGGTCCCCCAAAGTAAGGCCTAGAGGGTGGATGAAGTGGGGCTGTCTCAGGGTGACCAGGGCTCAGTCAGCATGGCACTGCCCTCAGTCTTGGGAGGGCAGGAGGGCCCCTGAGCATCTCTGCTGGGCCCTCTGGGAGGCCCTGATATGGCTGCTCCCATGGGGAGGCCAGAGGACATCCCTGGTCTCTGGGGAGGAGACAGAGAAGGGTCCTGGCCTCTCCTGCTGACTGATCAAGGCAGAGGCTTCAGCAACTGGGAATTCCAGCTTGCCCATTTGTGAGGAGGGCGAGCCTCGCCTCCCATCCTGACCCTTCCTGGGTCGGGCGGCCAATCCCAGGCTGGCCTCTTTCTGTGCAGGACGCCGCTGTTGCCCATGGGACCCAGCAAGGCAGGATGAACCTCTGACCTGGGTGAGGGGCTGGGTGCCTGCACATCGAGTCAGCCCTGAGACCGTGGTTGCCGCCACTAGGGAAGCTGGACTCCGGCCAAGCAAGCAAGAGGAGGGCGCAGGCACTGCTGTGCCTGCCCACGCGAAGTGGGCACTTTGCTCACATGGGGAGCAGGGTCAAGGCCCTGGCAGTGGGTATGAAGCTGTCCTATGCCGCCCCTTCCTTCTTCAGCAGCCCCGGCGCCAGTGACGCCCAGCCCATCTGTACCTTTCACTGCATGCATCACTCATGTTCTTTCCTACGTCACACCTTGCATCCTGATCACAGTTTGGGCTCTGTTTTCAGCCCCTCACTCATGACTCCCCCACTCCCACCCCTGGAGACCCTGACATCTCCCATCCTGGCTCAGGGTCTGGATTGTGGGCCCTTCTATCACCTGTCTCTCTCCTCCAGGCTCCGGCCCAAGCATCTCTGTTCAGCATGGCCCCTGGAGGGCCTGGGGCAGCCAGGACGAGCTGAACAAATGGACTGATGAGGCAGTCACAAGGGACATAGCAAATGGGTCCCAAGTTATGGACCCAGGCTGACAAAAGCCAGAGCCAGAAATAAACTCACTGTGTGACCTCATGATGACGTCTGGGTGTTCACATACGTAGGCAGAAAACTAGGTCACCTGGCCCCTCTGGGGGTGGGGATGATCCTTGCCTCCACTCTGGCCCAGGCTACAGAGGCACAGGGCCTGTGCTGGGGCTGGAGAAGCCAGTATCTATTGCATCTCCCTGGAGGCTTTATAAATGGGCTCTGAGAGGGAGGACTGTGATGAGGGACAGCTGTAGTGGCAGGCCCAGGACCACAGTGTGGCCTGCTGGCAGCACATGGTTTCTGCTGTCTGCCCTCGGGCTGGGGCTTTGCAGGCACCTAGGGCTGGCTCTCTGCTCCTGTGCGTCCTGGGAGGCCAGCAACCCTGCTTGGCTCTCTTTTGTGACATCAAAGGCCTCAGCCAGGGAGGTGTTCTGTGCCTTCTCAGAGGACTGCTAAAGGCTGGGCCTGCTGGGGGTTGAGCGCCCGGGAGCCTCACTGCTCCTGCTCCAAGTTCTTCCTGCAGGCCACTGAGTCATGCGAGAGGCAGCCAGGACTCTGAGCCCAGGAGAACCTCTACCAGAACCCCCACTGGGTAGATCCCCTTGTTTCTGTGGAAACAGTGGAAGAAACTGTCCTGGTTCTGCTGCATGTTTATATGCCAGTGCCTGCGTGTGCTTGGCTTTGCCTGGGTCTCACTGGGGTTTGGGGAGCTACTAAATGATTTTTAAAAGTGCATCTTGCAGAAATTGGACCTCGTAATCTCACAGCCCTGCTAGACTGATCTAGAGAGAGCTGAGTGTTCCTCTTGTCTCCTCCTTCTCTCAGAACTTTCCTGAAGCCAGGGCAGCTCTGGAGAAGACTCTGAGAAGAAGAGGGGGCCAGGACAGCCAATGTCCTTGAGGACCCAGGAGCAGCTTCCTGAGACTGTTGGGCCAGGGGACAGGGACTCAGAACCAGCTCTTCTTTTGGCCTCCTGCCAGCTGGACCCCCAGAGAGCTGGAGCTACCCTCCTCACTCAGCCCTGCCACAGGTGTGCCTGGCTGTGGGCTGCCAGTCACCCTCCATCCTGGGCTTGTTGCCCCTGCCTGTCATCCGGGCCTCCTGCTCCTGCTCATGGGCAGAGGCTTAGCCATAAACAGACTTCAAGCCTGCAAGCTACTCAGCCCCTCAGCTCGGAGTTTCCTTGCTCCATGGCCCTTGGGGAGAGTGGTGGCCGGAGATTTCACCTTGCCTGGCTGTGTGCTGCCCTGGGAGAGGGAGGCGATGTCTCCAGGTTTAGGGGTACCTGCTGAGTAAGGGCAGGATGGCTGGATCAAGCAAGTCCACATGCCAGGGATCAGGGTTCTCTTTCCAAACAGTGATTGGTGAGCAGGAATGCCAGGACACGGGGTGCAGCTGAGGGGCAGCTGAGGCCCCCCTCTGGTGGCCAACCTTCCCAGGCAACAGCCTGCCAAGGGTGGAGCTACACCAGGCTCCTGGAGCCGCTGGAGTAGCGTCTCCGGTGCAGCAGGGAGCCGGGCGGGCAGAACTGATGAGGGTGGTTGTAAGGGGGTGGGGGTGGGGGCAGCGGAGGCTGGTGGATGACCTTGACTGGGGATCCCGGGCCGCCCAGAGGTGTGGAGCCGCAGGAATCAGAAGAGGATGAGGTGTAGCAGGAGAGAGCCTGGCTCAGCAGGGGCTCCATGCGCGCCAAGCAGGGCTTGTCCAGGACAATGACCTTGACAATCTGCTGGCACTGCACCAGGGTGCCTGGGGGTGTGGGTGGCAGCGGCGGCAGCGGCGGGGGCTGCTCTCTCAAGGGGCTAGGCTGTGGGTCTGGCAGTGGCGCTGGCGCTGGCGCTCCCTTCTCGGCCCCCAGCCTGGAGTTGTGCTGGGACGTTTGAAGCCTGTTGTGAATTGACACCTAGTTTAGAAACAGCCAGAGAAGCATGACATGTTACGAGACTAGTTCCCAGGGCTGGGACAGGCTGCCCCGAGCCTCCCTTTGCCCCCCTCCTTGTACCCATCTCTGCAGCCTCTGCTCTACTCTCTTACCCAGAGGAAAGCCGGCTATGACCCTGGCTCTTCTGACCAGGGAGAGCAGAGCCCGGAGCCCGATGGTGGGTTAACTGTGTCTGCCATCAGGAAGACAGGCTCTTTCTGACTTCAGGGACTGCCCCTTGCCCTGTCTGCCTCTCTACCCATGAAGCGTGAGAAGCTGGCAATCCCTGTGGGTCCTCCCTGCTTCCCAGGGCAGTGCTAAGCAAAGGAGGGGCAAAGCCAAGCACTGCTGATCCTTCCCAGCTCCCTTCTCCCTCCTGCTTCTTTAAAGAGAGAACCTCATACTGAGATCAGAAAAGGTGCCCAAGCCCCAGAATGCCAGAGACCACTGAAGGGGCATTCTGGACCTGCTCTGTCCTGCCATGCACCATGTGTCCATGGCCCTGCACTCAAGCCAGCCAGGACATCTGAGGGCAGAGCTGGGTGCCCACCTTCCTTTTAGCCCAAGCTGGGTTCTGGCTAAGGCTGCCTGGCAGTGGGAGGTAGGGAGAGTCCGAGGGATTGTGATCTGTATCCCTGGGGTGCGAGAGAAGGTGTCCTAGGTCCCACGGGATCTTCCTCCCTCCTGCAGACCACAGGGTCAGTGTGAATTCGCCTGGCCTCATCTGACTAGCAATGGGAGGTGGAGGAATTGAACACAAGGAGATTAGAGCATTCTAGAAAGACAAGGATCTGATTCCTCACCCTGTCTCTACCCCCAAGTATCCCAACAGGAGCTGTGACACCCTACAAACCCTCCAGGCACTTGGACCCTGTGGGGAGGCTGAAGCCCTTGCTCTGAGGATGCTTCCTGTTGGGTTGCTGTCTGGCCTGGACGCGACCACCTACAGCCTGCTGCTCAGGGTGCAGAAGGGACATCAAGGCTGCAGGGGAAGAGACCCGAGCCCAGGCCCAGCCCCACACATCGGGTATCCTTGCACCAGCACTTCCCGGCCCTGCTTGCTGGCTAACGGAGCTCTGCTAAGCGCTCTCCTGGGTCTGATCACTCCTGTACACCGCCGCCACCCTGGCAAGGCCCCGAGCTCCTCCTATGCTCCAACGCGGTAGTCTGCATGTTGCATCCTCAGGCTGAGCCGCATTTTGCCAGCCCCAAGAACCCCTAAATGAGTGAAGACCCTTGCTGTCCTTCCGAGACACACAGCAGGCAGGGTACGGCCAGAAGCCCCTTCATCTTGGGGGCCTCTGTCACCAGCACTGCTGAAGGGCATGAGCGCATTCCCAACTGTCCAGGGAGAGAAACATGGCCCAAGGCCACCAGGCCAGGCTCAGTGCCTGCTGTCGCCCTTCACAGCCACCCTGCCTGAGGCAAATGCCTGGCCACCCAGTCTAGACCAGGGGGCTAGTTTCTCCTTGGCTGATACTTGAATGTGACCTTCAGCCTCTGGCCTCAGCCCAGGCTTCCTCTCCCACTCCTGCATGTGGGCTCTGCCTCTAACTGTGGGTGCCCCCAGCCCTAACCCCAACCCCATTATCTTTAATGGTCAGTAAGTGAAAAGCAGGATGTGACAGCAAAATGTGTTGGCATTTTAACCCTCTTCTCTCTCCCTGCTCAGGAAAGAGGGAGGGAGGAAGAGAAGGGGGGAGGAGAGAGAGAGAGAGAGAGAGAGAGAGAGGTGAAAGATGAGTAGCAGATCAGAACAGCTCAGAGAAGATGGACAAGCGCCTGCCAAAGGGGTCGGCCAGGCAATGATGGAGAGAGCAGAGGACAAGAGCTTGGGGTCCAGCAGAGAGGCCATGGGGTGGCGCGAGGCTGTCCTCTGTGCAGGGGAGCGGGGGCTAGCAGGGCCCTGGAGCTAGCTGAAGGGAGGAAGCTTTGCACATAGCCACACGGCCCCTTAGGACAGAGACAGGTGGAGGGAAAAGAGACTCAGACCTCCAGTGCTCGAGGTCCCTGCTGCAGGGCTGGGGCCAAGGCGGGGGCAGGGCGGGCAACTTGGGAGTGTCTATCTGCAAGGCTGAGATGGGCAGCTGTGGGAAGATGGGAGAGGAAGGTGGGGATGGAATACCCACCCGGGGGCTGGCCAGCTGCCGGGGCGGAAGCTCCTCCAAGTAGGGGTGCCTGCTCCAGACACTCGTGTGTGGGGGTAGGGGGCCGCGGGGGTGGGGGTGGGGAGGAAGCTGAGCTCCTAGGGCGTCCTGCAGTGGCCAGGGCTCAGCAGCCTGGTGAGAGGGGCTCCTTTCTCATATCTAGGGGGCCTCCAGCGGGAGGGAGGGGGAAAGGTTTATCTACATGAGCAACTGGCGTCCTAGTGGCAAAGATATGGGCTGGGGCTCGCCAGGGTGCCAGGGGGGACAGTGTGGGGGCTGTAGCACAGCTGGACTTGCGGGACAGCTGCATGCTCCCCCTTGGGGCCCGCAGGGACCTGCATGTCCTCCCCCGGTGTCCTTTCCTTCCAGGACACTCCTAGCCCTGCTCAGCCGCCTTCCTGTGTCCATCCCCCTACTATGGCCAGCTTCATGGGGGACCAGCTGGTTCAGAGAGAAGCCCCTTCTGTGCCCCCATTCAGCACTCCAGCTTCCGCAAGGAAAGCTTCTGCAATTCCACAGGACACTACCTGGGGACCTGACTCAAGCGATGAGTGACTCTCCAGGGGGCGCCCACGCGCCCTCACACGGGGGAAAGGAGCACGGGGTTCTCTGGCCGAGCAGAGCTTTGTCGGGGAAGGGGATGGGGTTCAGGGGGACCGCTGTGAGGTGTGGTGGGCAGGCTCCCTCTGGGAGGCTGGGCTGGGAGTGGGCGGAAGGTGCCGGCAGATTAACTAGGCGCTGGAAGAGTGGCGTTACTCGTGCTAGCAGTAACTTTTAATTGTATCTCTTGAAATGGGTAAAATGGTGAGTCGGGCTGGGGAGGCACTGATTAATACCTGAGAAAAGAAACAACAGAGAAGGTGAGAAGAAGGACAGGGGACACAAGGACACTCGCCTGGATGAGCCAGGCCTTTACTTACCTCCCCCAGGCTGTCCGTTGGCTTCTCCCCAAGCACGGCGTCCCTCTTGGCTTTGAAGGTAAACAGCACAGCACTCATTCTCTACCAGTCCCCACCAGGCCAGCCCATCCTCTTCCTCTTCCTCCTCCTCCCCCCTCCTCCCCCTCCTCTTCCTCCTCCTCCCCCTCC
>PVKN010042120.1:0-10438 GCA_004027915.1 Capromys pilorides
TTCAGACGTGGTTTGAGTCATGCACTGCCACTCAGGGAGATGAAGGCTTCTCGGCTCCCTCCCACGCCAAGTCCTCCTCAGACCCCTTGCCCTGCAGGATGCAGAGGAACAGATTCCCAAGCAGCAGATGGCGCAAGCTGGGGAAAATAGAGGCAGCTTGGGTAGACCCAGGTATATCTTCCACTGAGCCCAACTCTGCTACAGGAGCTATTCCCAGTAATGGCAATTGCACTGGGCTGAAGAAAGTCGCTGGGACAGCAAGGTGCTCACCAAGGTGAGGCAGTCAATCTGCCCAGCACAGACCTCAGGGCTAAGGGCATGCAGCCATCAGCTGTTTGTAACACAGAACAGAAGCCACAGCACGACACCACCACAGAACTGACAAGCAGCCGTGGGGTGAACGGATGGCTGCTCAGCATCCGTAAGCTGGGCCTCGAGGTTTCCTTGCTAATTGTTCAGTGTTAACGCATGTTGCCTTTCAATGCAAATTTTAGCTAAAGGTATCAAGCAGTCAAAGAAGTGCCTACTGCTCTACTGGAAGACCCAGCCTGCACATCAAGATCTGGTCTGTGTTACCTCCTCTCTGGAGTGTGGCAGATCACTCCCCTCCTCTCCACCGAGCATCACATCTCCCCTCCCCCACCCTCAGCGCCAAAGCACCCCACCTCATCCCCATCTCAGCACAGGGGTGAGCCTTTGTAACTGCCCAGTCAGTGGGGCTGAACCACATCTGCCATAATACCTGGTCCAGCTGTGCTTTGTTTCCTTTTAGAATGGGCTACTGGGTGTATTCTCAGGAGAGCTGGAAGTCAGAGAGGATAAGGGGAAAGCTGAAGACTCGGGAGGAAAGCAGGCGCCTTGCCCTTTTGCTGGCTCTCCTCTTCGACATGAAATAATTTTTTATTATCATTAAGCTTACTGATTCCATTTAAATGTACACAATCATCATAGTCATCATAGGAAATCTGATCTCTGCATGATGTCTCTTGATTCCTCCTTTTTCCCATTCCTCCCCCTTCTGTTTCATCCCTCTTTCCCTCCTTATCTACAAAGGTTTGTTTCCATTTTCTCCTTTGATACTCACTTCTGTCTCTTCCCTTCCTTCCTTTTCTCCCTCCCCTTCCCTAGTTGCTTTCTCCATTTGAACAATTTCTTCCTATTTCAAGGTGTCTATTATACATTTCAGTTCTTGTGTACACTTTCAGAGAGGCAATGTGTTATCTACACATTTGTCTGATTTATTTCACTTATGAACACGGTCCCAAGCACCATCCACTTAGCTATAAATGTCTGAAGTTTATCCTTCTTTATGGTTCAGTAGTGTCTCATTGTATTAAGAAACCACATTTTGAGCTTCCCAAATAGCTCAGTGGATTAAAGCACCTGCAAGTAGGCTCAGGGGCTGGGGGTTTGATCCTCAGCCCTGCTGTGTTGGCTCTCCCCCTAGGGCCCACTGAGATGGCAATTGAGACTGGGCATGGTAGCACATGCCTGTAATCCCAGCTCTTGGGAGGCTGTAAACAGGCAGATAACTATGCATCAGATCTAGTAGTGCGACCCTGAGTACCCTGTAGACCCTTCCTTAAAATACAAAAAAGCAAAAAGAAGCCACATATTTTTATGCATACATCAGTTATAGGCATTTGTGTTGTTTCCAAAGATTTAGCTATACCACAAACCATGATTTAGCTATACCACAAACCATGCTGCTAGAACTATGGGTATGCATATATTACCCATATATCACTATGGGTATGCATATATCCTTCCAATGAAAGGAATGATGGCTTTCATTCTTGTGGAAAGATACCAAGAAGGGGAATAGCTGAGTTCAATGGAACCTCTAGTTTTAGCTTTCTGCGGACTCTCCACATTGATTTCCATAGTGGTGACAATAGTCTACATTCCTGCCAATAGTAGAGAAAGGTTCTTTTTTTCCCACATGCCCACTGACATTTGTGATTGGTCGAGTTCTTTCTCATAGTTCTTCTTTCTGGAGTGAGATGGAATTTCAGAATTGTTTTCATTTGCATCTCTCAACTGATCAATGATGTTGAACACTTTTTCATATATTTATTTGCCATTTCTACTTCTTCATCTGAGAAATGCGCAATCATATCAGATGTCTGTTTTTGGATTGCATCTTTAAATGTGGGGGGATCTGATTTTTTAAAATTCTTGATATGTTCTAGATAGCAATCCTTTGTCTGAGGAACAACTGGCTGATTTTTTTTTCCAGTCCATGGGTTGTCTTTTCACTTTGTCCGTGATTTCTTTTACTATGCAAGAGCTTTTTAATAAGATGAGATTCCATTTGTTGACTTTTTGTAGTATTTCCCAAGCCATCAGGGTTTTGTTCATGAAGTCTTTGCCTATACCTATGCTTTCAAGAGTTATACCTACTTTATCCTCCCACTGATTTTGACTTTAGTTTGGTGCATGGTGATAGACATGGGTCTAGTTTTAGTTTTCAACATAAGAAAAGCTAGTTTTTCTAGCACTACTTATTAAAGAAGCTATCTTTCTTCCAGTGAACAGGTTTGACCTCTTTGTCAAAGATCAGGTGGCCGAGTATGGTGGGATTTGAAGCAGCAGCTGGGCTTAGAGTTGCTCTCACCCCCAAGTTCTGAGTCATGGCCCAGGGATGCACAGTTAGCCCCAGCTTTTGTGGGGAGCTCTCCTCACCAAAGCTGGAAGCAGAAAGGGCAGACATAGGGTTGAATTGTTCCCTAAGGGATTTCTGCTGATGCACATGGAATTCCTGCCAGCTTGTGAGCCTCCTTCCCTCACCACATGTCTGGGGACTTCAGGCTCTAATGTGGGGTATGAGATAGCTTTGTGGAGATCACCGAGCCATTAATCTGTATGAGTCCAACACCACAAAAGAGAATCATTATGCTTATTCTGATTCTTTGACACTTACATGATACAAGGATGAGATTTTAGAGACAAAAATCTTTTAAAGAAGCAGTAAATGAAGAGGATTTGATAAAGCATAAAAACACCACTGGTGGATTATGGCCTACTGTAAGAACTCAGTAAACCTCAGCCCATTTTAAATGGCAAGGTATTTGTGAATATAAAAACAAAAGCTTGGATTACTATCCAAATGCTTATATACTTAGTGACAGTCCTATAAATAATATGGAAAACTAAAGAATGCTGACATGACCCAGCCATGATGCCACATGCCTGTAATCCTAGCATTTTGACATGCTGGGGCAGGAATATCACAATTTCTAAGCCAGGTTGGGCAATCTAGCAACTTAGAAAGACTCTGACCCAAATTTTTAAAAAGCCTGGGGATATGACTCAGTTTGAAGGCCTGGAGTTTAATCCTCAGTACTGCAAAAATAAAACTATCAATGTATTTGAGAAACAAAGATTCGATTCTTTTGGATTAGTAGCACAGCGTATTTCTGCCCCAGGTAGCGTCCATGTCAGCCCCACCAGAGTGTCCTCCTACGTCTCCACTGGCTGATCAGAGCTCTCTCCCTGCGCGCACACATGGCCCCACTTCCGTCTCGGCATGCGTGAGGACTGTGTGGATTACTTCCTTCCTACTTCACCCGTCCAGCAGGAACTGAACTCAAATCATTTTTTCCAGGAGGAGGATCCATTGTCCACACCCCACTGCCGGGCTCTTCCATTTCAAGCCAAGCGCTATTGTGTCCAAGCGCTAAATGTGACAGCCATGAAACCAGGAGTCCTCCCTCTCTTCCCTCCACCTTGAACCGGGCCCTCTGTCTCCCTTCTGTTCCTTCTATTTAATGTTTTTCTTACTATTTTATTTCCTATGGCACTGTATTAGTACTGATTAGAATACCAGTATCCTCCTCTTTGATTTTTTTTTTGAGTGTGTGTGTGTGTGTGTGTGTGTGTGTGTGTGTGTGTGTATTTAGTAACAGGTCTACAGGGTCTCACTATATAGATTGGACTCATAGTGATTCTGTTTTCAGCCTCCCAAGCACTGGGATTATAGGCACTTGCCAACCTAGATCACTTTCTCAGCCCCCTACCCACCCAGGGCAGGGCTGGCAGGGAAGGCTGGGGATCAAACTCCTGGCCCCTGCATCTGCCTAAACAGGTACTTTACTCCACTGAGCTATCTAGCAGGCCCCCTACTACCTTCCTCCTGGAAAGAACTGATTTTTGCTACTTTCTTAGGATGTACTCCCTGGGATGGTAGCTACTCCAGGTCTGCTGTTTTTTGCAGCCACAGGATGGAGCAGCTTAGAACAAAGCCCTCCTAGAAATAGCAATTAGGCTGCTCCATCTGTATAGAATTGCATTTGGTGCATTAGGGCACCTTATCTTAGTTCAGCTAGAGCCAAGGAAGTGCTTCCTAGTTAAGTTCCCCTTACCTCATGGTCCACATAGAAGATGGGATCATAAAGCCTTAGAATTCAGGTTTACTTTTCTGACCTAGTTCTAGTCTCAGAATATGGAAAGACACCCATGGTAGCCCCAGCAAGATAGAAGTACCGTTTTTTTAATGTGTTTAGTGCAGGATCTACAGGGTTTGTTTCACTACACAGATCAGACTCATAGTGATCCACCTATTCTCAGCCTCCCAAGCTCTGGGATTACAGGCTTGCGCCACCACGCCCAGTATCAGTTGCCTTCTCAGTGTGACCTGGGGGTGGGGCCTGCACAGCACACGGTGTTGAACACCAGTCCCTGTGCTCTGCGCAAACATTTAGCCCGCTGAGCTATCTGGCTGGCCCAGTACTATTTTTTTTAAAAAATGCAGTTACTGGGTTCTTACCAAACCTATCACAAAGCACATCTTTAAAATAATCAGGTACATTATAATATGGTAAAATATACATGGCATTAAGAGAAGTGTTATTCATTGTTTTGGATGTGATCATTGCAAGACAGTTTTCATTTTTGTTTTTGTTTTTGTTTTTGAGGCTTTAACAGTGAGAGATTTGTACCTGAACTGTTTACTGGTAGAATCATGTGGGGATTTGCCTCAAAATAGTTCAACAAAATAAGTGCAAGGAAAGAGATAAAGTGAGATAAACAAAATGACAATCATATTTAATCTCTACACTTGTACATTTGGAAATTTCCATTATAATAGTTTTATTTTTAATTTGTGAAAAGTATTTAGAGAACTCCACCTACAGGTGAATTTCTATGTTCTCAGTGATAGCGAGAGACCCAGTCCTGGTCAGAAAACGAGACTAAAACATGGGCAGATGGATGTATGGAACCAAAAGCAAATGAACAGAGCCCAGGGTTCCCCCGGCAGCTTGCTCTCCCAGGACTCTAAAAGTCACAGCTTACTGGTCAACCTTTAGTGACTACTTCCCAGGCTACAAGACCCTAAGTAGAAATAAAGGACAGACATAAGAATGCATAAAGCCATTTGGAATTCCTTTCTACAACTTTACTTTTATTACATATTGAATGATAGGTGATATCGTGGGTTTAAAGTGAAATAGTGGTTACTGTTAGGAGCAGTAGTAAAACGTATCTTCAAGCTCAAATCGCACTCAAAAGTTAATAAACGTGTAGGCAACAAAACTACTATCCATATTAAATTTGGCTATTAATGTGAAATAGAACCACCATCTGTACTGCCAAACAGAAAATTTTTCACTCTTTCAGATTATATTGTCACTCAGTAAGAATGTTGATGTATTTTGAATTCTAATGGTGTTCTTGAGGCCTCTGCATTTAAATGAAGATTTCCAAGGGGGAAAAAAATCCTGCAAAATTTCATGTCACCTTCGTCTTCATAGATAACAAACTTGAACTGCCATACACAACGTAGCATACCCGCCCTACACCTGCACCAGCAACTGTGTATATTTGTGTGAACCCTCCCTTCTGGGGGGATGGCAATACTGCTAAAAACCACCTGCCTCTCTTGCATAATAATGAGTCATTCAAACAACAGCTATGTGTTGAGTTGCTACAATGTTCAGGCACTGTCACAGGCAAATTCTCCAAAGGAATGGCATCACTCAGTGATACAGGGATGAGGGTATTTTGGGGGGAGTTTATGAAGAACTCTTTTACTAACTTAACTAAAGCTCTGGATCTGTTTCTTTGTTTGAGAAGAAAGGACAGTATTGTCATCTAGCTCAATCTTTTTTGTGGTTTCATTCAAGAAATATTTGCTGAGTAACCACTTTGTACCAAGCATTCTATTTCTGTTGCTATCATAGGCAATGTCTGTAACAATTTGGTAAACTGTGAACACACCTATCACCTAGTTTAGAAGCAGGAAAGCTCCTTAGACACCCATCCACTTCCAATTCACTGATTGCTTTGGATCTCCCGGGAACTTCTTTGAGTCCACTTTCCCGCCCTGCCTCTTTGACAGTGATTCAGTCCCTCTTCTGCCATGCTGTCCACCCCCAAGCTCCAGCCAGCCCTGCATGGGAAGCATGGGGGTCAGCACCATAATAGGTAGGGTTCCCTACCTCCTAAACCCACCTCTGCTGGCATGATTCAGACATAAGGTTGGCTTTGGGACTGGGGACCTGAGGAATGAAGCCACTGTGTTGTACTAAACTAGACAGATGAAAACCATGCTGCTGCATTCTTGGGAACCACCCAGAATGAGCAGGGCTCTCTCTCAAAGAATGCTCCCCTGAGCTTTGATAGGGGGCTGAGAGGGCTGTGAATAGCTAGGCAGGCTTTCCCACTGGAAACCAGGCTCCCCACCCCTCCGCCATCAGTAACAACAACCGCTTTCTTCCCTGTCCCATTGTCTCCATGCTCACTTCTGACCAAGGAACCCCATTAATTTTCTGTGAACTATATGCCAAATGACATCACTTTACTTCTTTGAATTTCAAAGAGCTGGACTAATGAACCACGAACTTCAGGCAAATTGGCTGTGTGATCCATCACATCTGACCAGAGCCTTGCAGCCTCGAATTCAAAAAAACGGCAGGAATTTCCCAGGCTGCTTTTGAAAATGCATACAGAGGCTGGAAACATCAGCCTACTTTGCGTTCATTCATCGTAGAAGTATTATGTGTGCTGGAAATTAAATGGTCCCATGCTCCACCTGCTATGTTATTGATATAAATTTAACCTGTTAAAATGCTATATTAAAGTCCAATCCCTTCCAAAAGTATAGACATCAAATTCCTCATTCCACCAATCTATCGAAAATACCCCTCTTGGTAGTCTTTCAAAACAGCTACATGAATTGCAAACCCTTTCAGATTTTGTTGAAGTATTAAGAACACTGCTTACCCACACATCTAACTGAGGCCCTTTTTATTTCTTTCCATTTCCCTGAACTCTTTTATATAATGTCAGAACCACAAAAACCAGGAGCAGTGACCGGGCCCAGCCATTCACCTTTTCTTCTGCAGTGAAAATGGCATTAGCATTCGTGAATGAAAAAATATATATCAAACTAATTACCTCCTTTTCTCACAAAGTAAAAGATCATCTAACACCATTCCTTTGGATAGAATGTCATTTATTCAACACAAGGGGGTTTTTGTGTGCTCAAAAAAAGATAGCGTTTCATATGTGTGAATCAAAATCCAGATTAGCTAATTAACTGATGTGTCTGAGAATGAAATGAAGAATCAATATGCTGTGAAAATTGTTGAAAGCACAAAAGAAATGTCATGCCAGGTGAGACCAGCCCTTAAGGTTCTGAACTTTCTCGGCCAGTGAAACAAAAGATTTTTTTTTCCAAAGCACAATGGAATAAAACTTGGGCTAGCTAGAGTCACCAGGAAATAAACCGCTGCTGAGTACCCAAGTTTTCCAGATAGTGGAAGGCAACTTCTTTAACTAGAAGAAGTGTGTTCTTTACTGCAAATATTTCACTGACCTCATGTGTAGGAGGCAGGCAGCCGCACCTGCTCACTGGTTCATCACTTGGAACACAAAAGAGCATTTGCTCAAGGCCTAAGGATTTGATGAGTTGCTGTGGTCCATTTGTCCTTTTACTAACGTTCCCCAAATTGCTGTAGAAATTCATCTGACAATAACATCTGGCTTTATTTCTCTAATTTCTAACTTTCACATAAACCAGAAGCTGAGTTTCCTACAGGTAATGGGATGCTGGGGTGATCACCAGAACATCTTCTTTCATAATAAAAGATCTCCTCCCCCAAATCCCTAACCTTCAATGAAAATTTGTTAAGACATTCATCATGTAGAATTTATCCAAACTGCATTCTCTTTTTCTTTTTTCTTTTTCAAGAAGATACAGAGTTCATTTCTCTAGTAATCATTTCCTTAGTAACTTATAGGATGTGATGGTCAAACCCAGACCTAAATAATCCCATCTGGAGTTAGAGGCAGGCAGACAGAAAAGAAAATTATCAGGTATAGCTTGCAGACTATGACCTCTTGGGAAAAAAAAAGATTCAGGTCGGCAGGGGGAATAAGACACATTGATATCACTCAAGGGCTACCAGATAATTCCTCAGAAACTCCGCACATTAATGTAACAATAGTTATAACATCTCTGTGCTTTTGGTTTATAAAAATTTTTAGAGTACTGACTTCCAAACATTTATATTTGTACTTTGATGTATGTAAATTTTCTAGAAACATGAAGTTACTTAAAATGCTTACAAATGTTTTATGTTTCCATTTCTTGTGTTTCCTCGTCTAGCCAGCCAGGAAGCTCGAGGTCTTGCCGACTCTTTTCTCAAGCATCTTGGTCCCAGCTGCATGTTCTGAGCTCGGTCATGCAGCACCAGGTCAGCCCGGCTTGGGATTTCTCTCCAGCTGAGTAACTTAAGCTTTTGTTTGAAATACTGGAGAGAGAGCCCAGGGCCTTACGACATGTTCAGGCCTTTCATGCATTATTTTTTTGTTTTGAAACAGAATCTCATGAATTTATTCAACTGCCCAGATTGGGCTCACACTTGTGAGGCTTCTGCCTTGGCATCTGAAAGCACTGAGCTCACAGGCGAGTCCACCATGCCCAGCTGAAAATTTATTTATGTTTCTTTATCTGAAAAATACATAACATACAGTATCGACCTCATAGGTGGCTGTGATAATTAAATCAGATCTTTAAAGTAAATAGACAAGCACGATATATCCACTAAAAAGAAGAGCATATTTCTTAGACTCTGTATTAATTTATCCTGGAATTTGTGCCTTCTCTAGTTCTTATTTTTCTTTTCAATTTTCCTGTTTTCCACCTAGTCATATAGATGTCAAGGATCACTTGTTTTCAGATTTCTAAATCTTTCTAATTGTCATAATTAGTACCGGTTGTCAAAATAAAATGAAGTTTCCTAGACTCAAAAAATGGACCCTGAATTGAGTCCACCTCTCTGTCCTAAAATTCTTCATGAGCAACTGTGTAGCAGTTATTTCTAATACACAGTAGTCTTCTCTCATTACTCAGTGGCAGCAATTTCCAGAAGTCTGACCTCAGACGCGAAGTGCTGCAGAAGACTGTCTCATGTTATTATCTCACACTCACTCATGTTTTTGTCCAAAATTAGGGCATAGAAAAATCAGTCTTTCCCTGCAGAGCACAGGGACCCAGAGCCCTGGTGGAAGCCACAGATTTACACAGGTGGGTCTCCCAACCAGCTCCACACAGTGGACTCCACACCTTGACTCGGGCATCACCAACCTGGAACTGGCTCTGTGCTGCTACCCCCCTGCATGGAACAGTGGAAGTCCCAGCCAAACATCAGGCCTGATCTTGAATGGGGCAAAAGTCTGGGACAGAGGCCTCAGTGTGGCTGATGAGAGGAGAACTCGCATCACCGAAGCTGAGGAAAGATGCACTGAGAAGGAAAGACGTGGTAGGTGGAGTCATGCTGGAGAGACTTGGAGATCAATTCGAAACACAAATGAAGGAGGGTGGACATACGTGTGAAAGAAGATTCTTATAAATCAAATAAGACAGAGGCATATAAGTTAAAAGGAGAGATGCTGTCCTTCACAGGATAAATTGGGGTACATGAACCCCTTCTCCCCACTATCCTCAATCCAATTGCTGAGCAGGCTGCTGCCCAGCAGCCTTTTCAGGGACACACATGAGGACCCAGGCATCAGGCAAGAGAAGCTCCCTTCTCAGACTCAGAGCACATAGACAAGTGAACACTGCCTGTGTTTGGCATTATCAATACTGGACCCTGAATATGTCAGAGCCACCACCAAATGCCTCCAGTTTGTCACACACCACTAGGACATTTATCCGGTATACAGTGCTAGCACTAAACTGGATCAAGTCCATATCTAGCAGCCTAGACTCCCTTGAGTCCACACCTCACCTCCATGGCCTCACACCACTCATAGACCAGCCAGGGACTCTGCCTGACATCTGCTGCCACTCCTGGACAACTTGGGCTTCTAAAGGGAGCTCTAACTATGCATGTGGGAGTGCCCATTCAGCACCAGGTGTACAGCTCCACATCCCGGGCACAAGAGTCTCCACCCTGACATTGCCAGAGTCCAGGCAGAGACCCTACCC
>PVKN010042121.1:0-10439 GCA_004027915.1 Capromys pilorides
AGAAGAAGAAGAAGAAGAAGAAGAAGAAGAAGAAGAAGAAGAAGAAGAAGAAGAAGAAAAAGAAGAAGAAGAAGAAGAAGAAGCAGCAGCAGCAGCAGCAGCAGCAGCAGCAAGGATTAAAGAGTCCTGGTAGCATCAAAGACAAAGTTCCAGGGCCAGTGATATAGCTCAGCTATCTAAAGCACCTGCTTAGGCAAGCTTAGGCAACTGCAGGGACCATGGTTCAGTCCTCGGCACCACATGCTGCTCCAGCGCCACCTTTAGGGCAGGCTGAGCCAGCCATAATTTAAAAAAAAAAAAAGAAAACAAACAAACAAAGACAAAGTTCCAATGGTCTTGGGGTCCAACCACATTCCTGTCCTCAGCTTCAGTGGAAATCCCCCAGTTGACTCCAACCGAAATCCTCTTTCTGTTCAGGCTACTTTGAGTCAGACTGTTATTTGCAACCCAAGGACACTGCTGTCTAACTTACTCACTTATCTCTTGTTTGTTCATTCAAAAACTTAGTGGACTCCTGACTCGGGGGCAGGCATGGTGCTGGAGACGCCTGTGTGGGGCTTCTACCCCCATATAATGAGATGATTGTTGAGACAGCCAAGTGAAGATGTCACAAAGGCAGTTGAAGCTCAGAAACAAGGTCTGGGTTGAAGTCTATGTGGCTTGTGTCCACATGGCTCCCTGAAGTCGTATTTACGTGCTTTTACATGGGGCCTTTTTAGCTGACTCTAGAGCGTGTGACTGAGTCATGGTTCTATGCTAGGGTTAAGGGTGCTGCACTTAAGAGTGGCTGATTGCTGGATCGGCCCACTGATTGGATTGGCACTGCCTAATCCTGGTTGACTATGTACAATATAGGGACAGAGAGAGAGAACTCTCTCAGTTGCTTTTGCTGTCTTCCACCACTGTTGGGAGCCACAGGAAGCCAGGAAATTGATCAAGTGTGTGTAGGTGGGACTAGGCCTCAGTGCCTAAAGCAAACAAGCTACCCCAGTGCTGAGAAAAACATCCTCTCTGGTTCAAGCCAGCTATGGGTCACTGGGCAGCCTTGTGTCATGTAATGAAAACTTTGTAGAATTATAAATAAAGGATCATTTTTTTGTGTGAGTTGAGTTAGTCTTGCCCATTAGGCAGACTGGTTACTGCCTAGCCCAGCTTTTGTGTCTTGTCTATCTTTCTCATTCCTTCCACCATGTCTCCCCAGGGTTGAACCATTCACAGTAAGTCCAGCAGATCCCTACACCACCATGAATGGTTGCCCCTCTGTGATGTGCCACCCTGCCTTCCAGCAGGCCCGCTATGGACTGGACCCTCTACAAATGTGAGCTAAGTAAACCTCTATTCCTTTAACTTTGGGTGTTGGGTATTTTGTCTCAGCAATAAGAAAAGGAACTTAAAGAGCATAAATATGGGAGTCACTACTAGATAAGGGAATTTTATGACAGGAAAAAGAAAAAATTCCCCAGAGAGATGGCGACAAATGAGGACTAAAATGTGGAGATGGCCATTCCCTAAGGAACTCCAACATTTAGGGGTTCCGTGGAGGAAAAGGATTTGGTAAAAAAAAAAAAAAAGGAGAATGTAAAAGAGCACACACCTGTAACTCCAGCACCCAGGAGGCAGAAGCAGGAGGATCAACGCAAGTTTGAGGCCAGCCTGGGCTACATTATGAGTTGAAGTTCTGCTTGAACTGCATAGTGAGACCCTGTCTGAAAATAGACAAAAGTACCACAAATCAAAACAAAGCCAAAAGGATGAACAAGAAAGGCTATTAAGAAGAAAACCCACTGAAAAATGGAACCCTGGAAGCGAAGCTAAGAGGCTGAAGAGCAGAGTGTACATTAACCAAATGCTGTGGAGAAAAAGGATGAGAATGGAAGTAGGTCACTGCGTTTAGCTGCACAGAGGCTGTCATTAACCACAGCAGAACAATTCTGATACAGATGCGGATGGATGCTTGGTAAGTAAAACTTGACTCAAGTTGATTTCGACACAAAGGAAGATTTCTTGACTTGTATAACAGGAAACAACCGTCTCTCTGCTTTCGTGGGTGGCAACTTCACCCCAAGGTTCTTTTCTCCCCAACTCACCACCCACGAAACCAGCAAAGCTTTCCTGGTGTCTAATTCGCTCCCACAGAGTCACGTATCCATTCCACACTGGTTATAAAGAACTACCAGAACTGGAATGAGGGAGTGTGGTATTTATTATTAGTTAAATTCTGGAGTTAGACCTTGGACAAGAAAGGAGTCTAAGATAGAGGCAGAACCTTCCAAAGCACCTAATGTCTCTCAGACAGGTACAGGTAAGCCAAGAAAAATCAGGTTAGTGGCAGAGAAAATGGAAATAAATGGTGATGGACAGAATTGGAGAGGAAGACGTTTTTATTTTTATTAAGATTTGTGGGGCAGGGGGTAGAAAGGGTTGAACCCAGGGTATCCACACTGAGTTATATCCATGGGCCTTTCTTATTTTTTAAATTTTGAGATGTGTTCTAAATTGCACAAGTGTGGCTCGGATGTATGACCCTCCTGCCTCAGCCCCCCAGAGTGCTGGGATTACTGGCATGTACCACCACACTGGCTTTTATTTATCTTTACGAGAGGAGCTACTAGAGTCTCTCTGAACACCAAAAGGACGGATCCAGTAGAGATTGCAAACACATCAAGAAAGTGAGACGCTGTGAGGCCCTGAGTTTGCGATGGCTGTATCCTACAGGAATGGGCAACATGCCTAAGGGGCTCTGCCTTTGAAATCCAGAGGACTCTGGGTGGCCTCGGGGAAGCTCATCTCTTGGAGCTGATGTGTTTGGCATCTAAAATGGTGACACTGCAAAAATCAAGCAAGATAACATTTGTAACTAACTCGGTGATTATTTTTTTAGCTTCCTTCAACTCTTCCTATCCAACCTCCAATAATTTCCAGCCAGTGACAACCACGTACTGAAGTGTTGGAATTTTTTGGGAGGTCTATGGGACTTAATAACACACCAAAGGACGATGGAAGTGGAAAAAAAACACTATAAAGTTCTACCTGCAAAGTCAAAGCTGTTTTCACTAAATAGCCTTCTAGTCCCTTACCAAAGAATCAACACAGTGCTGGGCATGGCGCTCATGGAGGTGGTAATTAAACAAGTCCTGCTGACAAGAACGTTGGCTATCCAGGAAAGCATGCCACCAGAAGCATCCTCTTGCCAGATTAAGGAGGGACCTGGAAGTTACTGATTGACACCTTTGACAGTTGCCTTTGATGGCTTCACTAGGTCATAGGCAGTTCTGACCACAGATGCCACGCAGCTGGCTGACAGAACTCAGAAAACACGGGTCACGACTGAGCCAGTAGTACTGGCTTTGGACACCACTGACTTGCTGTGCTTTATTTGGAAATCACTGTATTTCTCACCTAGTTTTTCCTGTGGTGACACAGAAAAAATCCACTAAACAAAACAAAAAGCCAAATGAAACCAGAGTGCCTTCCTTCTGGGCTCACTGGAATGGGCTGAATTGTTTTGAACTAAGGATGCTTGAAATTAGGGTCTTCCGAGTTGTGACAGTGCTGGGGTGATTTCTGGCATTCGGTGGCCCCTCGAGACACACTACGGGCTGTGCTTTGTGGGAAGTCCCAGCTGGGCCAGCTCTATGAGTTCTGTGTTACTGCACATGACAGAGTCCAGGAATGCTTCCAGTGGCTTTTTACAAGAGGTAACAGCATGGGACAGACACCGAGGTGACATCTCCTGCTCTGCAGATGGATGCCTCTGCCAGTGTCTCTAGGAGCTGGTCATCCTTCCCTTCTGCTAAAGCTACTCACACAGGGCTGGCACCCAGCGTGCTCTGTCACCAAGCGGGCACAGCTTGGGGCCCAGCAGGTACTGGTAGTGCTGTGCGTTCAGTCACTCACCTGGGGTGCTGGGCAGATCCAAGGGGACTTTTCTGGTCCCAAGCCTTGGAAAGCCCCTGTCAGTGTTTTCTGAGAGCAAAAGAAGGAACAATCTCATCTAGATCAGTGCACTGATAACAACTTCAGGTTCATTTGAGGGACGCTGGTCCCATAAACCTCACCAACGCCCTTCGTCATAGGTGACTCAAAGGACCAGGAACAATAAAATCAACACAATTTTTCTTTCCCACACCTTGACCACAGTACGTGTGGATTTTTATGTTCTTCTCCCACGTTTTCAGAAGTAAAAGTCCACATGTGGTCAAACATTCTGATTGCAGAAACAAAATCATTTCCTTGTTTTGATTCAACTCAGTGAAGGCAAGATGTGACCGAAATCGTTTCAGGTCACAAAGGTTTGCCTCCTTGAAAGGTGGGATGTCTAGACTCGCGGCTGGAGGCTGCACTGGGGAAAAGGTAAGAACCTCGCATTGCCCGTCTTGGGAGAGAGTCCTGGAAGAGGAGTGGGCGGGCCCCTCGGGCACAGGAAATCTTTCCACCAGGAATGCCGACTTTCCCTAGCAATCAGCCTCTGCTTAATTGAGAGGTTCTACCGTGCTTTTTTGAGTTTTGGAAATCTTCTGTTTTGCATTTCTGCTTTTCGTCACTAATGAACATCTCTAACCAATGCGAGTTCTCTTGCGTGTTAAGAACAACGATTACAACTGTGTTTTCGTAAATGTACGCATAAACGTGGGCCTTCTTCTGACTTTTCTCTTGTACTTAATGAAATCTCCAAAGGGAATATCTTTAATAGTTCAAAATCTTAAATTTAATGCACCTAAATGACAATTAAAACCATTAGGGAGGGCTGGTGAGATGGCTTAGCGGTCTAAAGCGTGTGCTTCGGGAAGTTTAGGCCACCGCAGGGACCTTGGCTCGATCCCAGGCCCCACATGCTGCACTGCCCCCCAACCCCCAGGGAAGGCTGAGCCGGCCATAACACAAACAAATAAGTAATGTGGTTTAAGAAAATAAAATAAGCTTCAAAAATAAATAAATAAAACCATTAGAGAGAATAGCTATGAAGGAAGTTTAAATTCTTTTATTTGTTTATATTAACATTATCATTATTATTATTGTATTTTAATACAGGGTCTACAGGGTCTCACTACAATAATCGGACTCATAGTGATTCTCTTGTTTTCAGCCTCCCAAGTGCTGAGATTACAGGCCTGCGACCCTCTCCAGGGGCGGGGCCGGCGCTACAGGCCAGGGATCGAACTTGGTCTGCTGCGTCTGCCTAAGCAGGCACTTTAATCGCAGAGCTATTTGGCCAGCTCTTTTAATCTCTTTTAGAGTTCTTCTATTTTACACACAGAGAAAGAATAGAGGGTTGAATGATGAACCTGAAATAGGTAGTATGAATGTATTTTCAATTTCTACTTGTACCGTGCCTTTTCTCCAGTAAGTGTGAAACAATATATTGACCCCATGTGATGAAAAGAAAACTACGAAATCAAGGCAAATAGTGTACAAGGTCTTAAATTGGCTAGGAAAATCAATTCCAGGAAGTAACAACTTTATCTCTTCTGAACTACTTCCATGTGCCCATTAAATATTTGTTTAGTATCTGCTGCCTGCCAAGAGTAAAAGTCGACCAAGATGCAACTTCTACCTTCAAGGCGGCAGTGAAATTTGCTGGTATTTTCCCTCCCTTATGATGGACTCAAGAGTTAAACTGCTGGCAAATCCTTCATGTGCAGATCATAAAACTCCCTGGAATCCTTCAGACAGCCTCAGGTGAAGTAACGCTATGTAAAGTTCTTTATTGTCCACAGGCATGGGAGATGTGTCACCTGTCTGGAAACCAATAAATCACCTTGCCTGCTGTGACTCAGGCAGTTTAACTAAAACACCTCAAATACAAGAACCTGCCCAGAGAATCACCCAGCTATATCTCACGGTTGTTGATCACATCCCCAGCTACAAAGCACTTTCAGAGAACTGTTGTGATACCCTGTGACAGAGGGAGGGCGGAGATAACAATTATCCGTATGTTATACATAAGGCTACCGTGGCACTCCACAATGAAACGATGCATCCAGTCAGCACACCAGCAGGGGGCCCATGGTTGGTTGAGAACCATTTGCTTTCAGTCTCAGGTGGTGTGACTCTCCAGAGGGCAGGGAGAGTTCCTCTTTTACATTTTGTGGAACCTGTGGGGAGTATTGCCATTTGGCAGTATACCGGTATCAAGTAGGCCATACAAGGTTGGTTATTATGTAAGGGGCACCATGGCTATAAGGGGTGGTTCTCTGTAGGGGCTGGGTCATGCCATCTGCCTAATCAGGCTTAGGGCCTTGTCACTGACTCAGGCAAGGGAAGAGGGTAGGAGGTCCCATGGCCTGGGCATCCCATTCAGATGGGATGCCTTGCACTGGACTCCACTCTTGGGATTCTTGACCAAATTCTGATTATGATGGAAGACCCAGCCACAGAGTCTCCAACGCTTGGTCTTTTCTTGAGCGTTCTGAGATGCTAGAAGGTGACTCTGGACTGTGTTCCTTTGGGAGACTTGAGAGCTCCTTACCAGCAAACACAGTGTCAAATGGTTCAGGGCCTTTCTCATAGTGGCCACTTGACTCTGGGGGTATTGGTTCCTGGGGCTAGGTGGGGCTTCCTGTCCCCTGGGTCATTCCATAAGTAAGACAAACGCTGAAAAAACAATTTACCATTCTCTACGTGGTGCCTCCATTGTTAGGTTTTTTGGTATGGCAGAGAAGCAGAAGTAAGAGAAAGGGAGAACAAGGTCTTCACTGCCATTGAGGAGGATACAGAGAAGATGGAACACAGGAAGATGGGGACATCCTCTGACCTGACACAGGGAGGCCGAGACTTTATGGACTTTTGCAAGGGGTGGAGTTTGAAGGGTAGGTTCAGTGACACGCAGGATCTAATTGGGGAATTCCTGCTGTGCGGGAAAAGCAAAAGGAAGTTGTATCTAGGACTGTGGGTGGGGGTGAAGAGGAGGTGGTTATTGGGATGATAAGCTGCTGTTTTTGGGATTCAGTCATGTTGAATCAGGGCCGTGATAATTTAGCAGCTTGTACTTGGGCTGAAACCTATCATTTCCATCATTTAGTTGTTATGAAGGGGCGATAGACTGCTTTCTGCTAAGTAGGGACACTGTTTTAGGGGTGGGGAAGATTGACAGGATGATGGATCACACCTATGTAGAAGCTGGTGCCACGTGTTTCACCCATGAGCAGAAATTGTCATTAGTGAAGTCTTGCATCTGAGATTGAAGAAACTTTGAAAAAAGTTTTAAAAGATAGGGTGCTATGAATAGACATGTCATTATCAGGATTAGAGGGCCCAGAAGTGGAAGCAGGAAGGGGGCCCAGGATCCAAATGTGTCATTCTGCCATGACCATGGCAAAGGGGAAGAGTATTGATGTCCTAGTTCCTGATGATTGCACTCTAGAGGCTTCGGAAAGTGGGTTTCCTGGGAAGAGCCCTGAGTCTAGTTAGAGGCAAGGGAGGGAGCTGAGTCCAACAGAGGTGCAGCTCCAGAATAAGTTTGGTGACATGGGCCTTGAAAAGCCCATTTGCCTCTAGTACTCTAGATCCACTGACTACTGCATATCTTGCCCTTTTTGAGTCTGTGTTTGCTAAGCTGCCATCTATGAACCATGTGTCAGGATAGGTGTAACTGCATTGTTGATAACCCTGAGATCTTGCACTACATCATAGGAACCATTAGGTTTAAGTACAGGAAGAATGGGAATATTGTACTGTAAGTGAGCTGTTCTAAGACGACTTTTAGTAAGGAGACAGCAAATTATAGGCTCCAGTCCCTGTTTCTGTTTAGGAGCTGTTAGATATTGATGAACACAGGGAAAGGTTGAGGGACCCCTGAGGTTAGCTAGTACAAGAGAAGTGTGTGTGGCATGAGTAGGACTGGAAGTGTCCCAGAGTATGTGGTTGACAAGGGAAGAGGGAGGGAGGAGCTGGTTGAGGTTGGGTATGTAGGATGAGCCCTGAGGAGAGAGAGGTGAATTAGAAGTGAAGCTTTTGGAAGATACTTCTCCCCATGAGAGGTATTGGGCAGGTTGGATCACAAGGAAATCATGAGTGAAAAGCAGTGTCTAGACTTAGCAGGGAATGGGCCCTGTCTGAAGAGATCATGTAGGTCAGCCATCAACACCCACAGTGGAGACTGTAGATCTAATACAGCTATCTGAAAACTCAGGGAGAACATTATATCTGGCTCTTGTGTCAACAAGAAAAGAATATCCTACCTGAGATGTCCAGTGGGAATTGGGGCTCTGACAAAGATACCTCAATAGAGTCTGTGGATCCTGAGCCCCGTTATTCCTCTTCAGTGGCTAGACTGGGTAGGTCAACTCTTGATGGATCTGGATGCATCAAGTTTTCCTGTGAGTGCAGGGAACTGAATGACTTATTCACTTTCTGGTGGACAGGGCAGTCACATTTCCAGTGACCTTCAAGCTTGTGGATGGGACCAGGTCCCAGTAGTGCCCGCAAGTTGGGGCAGGCTCATGCCCAGTGCACTTGAAGCATGGTCCAGGAGGAATGCTGGTGGCACCATTTTGCTAGATTTAACATCACCTTGACAAAGGTCCTGCTTTAATGGGAGCTCTGAGTGCCACAGCCCAAAGCTGGCACTTGTGTATAGTTAATTTTTGTCTCTATTATTGAAGACACAGAAAGCCATATGAAGTAAGTTTCCCTGTGTGGTTTGAGAGTTGAGATATGTCTAAACCTCAATTGTGGAACATGTAGAAAAGAAGACTAATGACATTACATTGTAGTGGGAACAATACACTTAAACATTACAATTTATTTGAGTATTAAGCACCTTGAAATATAAAATGTAACCAGAGAACTGTTATTTCTTATCAACCATGAACATTCTAGTAGTTGAATTCCTGTATAATGTTAATAGACAACAGTTACAGTTTTGCATAGAAAATTTTACAATAGCATTCATAGTAGTATAGCATAGTAGTCATGATTAAATCTCCATTTTGTTTAAGCATCTCCAAATGTAATAGCACATATACTGCATATATCTGCTTCAAGCAGCCTTTGAATCTGGAATTTAATCACTTTTTAGTTTTTATAGCCATTGGGCATGGTATCAAACAAACTGGCATCACATGTCCCATTTGTTGTATGTTATGAGTTGGTGCTGAAAGAAATGACGAGAAGACCCGATGAAGGTAGCTCAGAGGACTCAACTGAGATTCGTCCCTCCATGATCAAAGAACCCCAAAAGCAACACAGCTTTATTTCAGCTAGTGAGTGTGAGCTTGTGCATAATCATTTTAATAAAGGTGGACCATATGCATAGTTATGAATGTGACCATGATCTCTATTGACTTCCACCTTTTCCTTATTACTAGGTTCATACAGATGTTAACCATTAATATTCCAAGCAATGGAGAAAGCAGCAAACAGAGAGCCCACAGGTGAAGCTGCTGTCTATCACCTGGAGTCCCAGCTTTCCGGGATTCCCCTATCCCAGCTTTCCAGGATTTTTAATAACAGACCACAGCTGTCCCTGGGCTTTGTTCATTGCACTCCGTTTCTTGAGATGCTAATTATGCTACATTTCCCTGCTTTTATTATTTTTTATGATGAAAAATAGTTCTTTGAAGCATCAGGGCAAGGACTGAAGATTTTTGATCTGTAACTTGTTGATGGGCCTGTCTTTATTGCCAAACAGCACAGAGACAACATACTACTATGCTTCCACTAAACCATGGGGTAACATGAAAAGGATTAAGGTTTTCAATGCCTTTTGTAACAGATCGGTGCCAGACAATTCTGACAATTGTTTTGCAAAAGTACCATCAATATGTTGAAGAGAGAGGATCTCAGCACTAATACATTGTACATTAACAATCTGACTTCTTAACAACAAATTGTCCTAAATCATTTATCTTTAGAGTCTGTGTGTCTTTGAGAAGTCCACAATTGCTCTGACTTTTTGTGCCACTGCTGCACAAAATGAACAGTTTGTACACCTTGGATCAATGCTATTCCAGCTGTAGCAGCTGCAGCCTTGATGGCTATTATTCTTAGAAGTATGACTATCATGAGTTCAACCCCTTTTTTTGTTCTCTCCCTTAACACCTCCAGCAAATGTTGGAACAGTATCGTGGAAGGGGAGTCCTGCCACAGGCAATGTAGTTGTACAGGCAGCCAGATTCTAGTTCTTGTCCTGAAAATATAGATGTTATCCCTAGAAAAATTAAGGCTAATAGAAGAATTTAGACATGCATATAAGGAACATTTGTGACATATAATGGTAGAGTTAGAAGAGTTTCAATAACTAGGTTTTACAAGTAACAGGTGAAGGAGGTGAACACATGCCTGAATAAAGCAAGTTGTTTTAACCTTTTCAGGCTAGTGTGTGATTTATTGTATCATTGACATTTTTAGTGCTAGTATAGATCTCATCACTGTCATTCTGTTTTCATCTTAACTCCTTCCCTTCCACCAATCTGGGCAGAGCCATAAGGGCTCCAATC
>PVKN010042122.1:0-10439 GCA_004027915.1 Capromys pilorides
CAGGGTCATACAAGCTTATATATCACATGGTTTCTCTGATGAAAAACTCAAAGCATAAATAAGGAACACAATAAAAATAGTATATAGTTTTTTCTCAAATGTGAAGAGGCTCAAAAGATGGAGAAGAGGAAAGAGGGGAGGAAAAGAAGAATTAAAAAAAGATATGTTACGTACATATACCAACCCCACACAAGAAATGTATTCACATTATGAAACAGACATGGGTTAAGTTCAGTGATGTACTTCCCTCTCTGATATCATTATTATTATTATTATTATTATTATTATTATTATTATTATTATTATTTTATTATTACTTGGGGGGATATCAGGAATTGAACTCAGGAACTTGCACTCACCAGGCAAGCACAGTGCCACTGAGCTATATCCCCAGCCTGAGAAATGTAAACAGTATATACTACAAATACGTACTAAAATGAATAAACATAAAAGCAACCAAATACTCAGGGTTGTACAGTAAAACATCAACTAATCCTTCAAAGAATTTGAAGCCACAACATATTCTGTACGTTCTTTATGCTTAATCAAGCTTACTGATAATTTGCCTAGTCACATGCTAAGTTAGTTGTGCAGAGAAAATAAAAATTTCCTACTAAGTGACATGATTATCAGAAAAAACTTTTCAATGTCTACATTCAACTTATACTTTTGAGATTTTTATTTTTCATATCACAAAATAAATTACTTTCCAAAAAGTGTCCTTTTCCCTAAATGCAAAGAGCAATATAACAATTGCTGTTTAATGATACAAGATTTACCTCAGGAATTCCAGAGCCACAGGCATATGGGGCAAAAACCTTTACCAGGGAAACTGCAAGGAAGGCAAAACTCAAGGCCCAGAAGATGTACATTATATAATTCATGATATAAGAACCAGGACCCTAAAAAGCAAAAACAGTTCCAGAAGGTGAACTTAATTTACAGTCTACTTGTAACCCAAGGGCTTGACACATGAGAAACTTAGGTTAATAATAAAAGATTTTTTTGTTTTTTAGGCAAATCTGACTATTTTGTACAGGCTAGCATTAACTCTTGGGCTCAAATGTTCTTCTTAGCTTCTAAGTAATTCCTAAAGTCCTGTTAACAAGATTTATTTATCTCATTTTAAAAAAACTTTCTGGAAACAGCTGGTGGAGACATAATTAGATAGAAAACTCAAATTTCATTCTGCTGCAATTCTTCTGAAGTGAAGTACATTACTTTTAGTCAAGTCAGGTACAAATCAGCATAATCCACATCTCACTAGCAAAAATCTTTTTAGCTCAAAAGTTCAGCTAAAACAAAATTTTACATATATTCATATTGCATAGACAAGATGCTAATCTTAGGATGTTCTTCATAACAAAACATCTTTTAAGTGTTATAAAAACCTCTTAATTTCAAGGTAAGAAGAAAGCCTTCTACTTAGGCTTAGTTTACTGAACTTTTAAACTTACACTTTCATAATACATATTTTCTAATCTTAGTTATGTAATATGTTAAACTTTTTTCCTTTTTCAGGAAAAAATAATAAACCCAGGACCTCTGCCCAGAGCTACATCCCTAGCCCTTTTAAAATTCTTTTATTTTGGGTATGGTGGCACACACCTGTAATTCTAGCACTCTGTAGGCTAAGGCAGAATAGCTATGAGTTCCAGACCAGTCTGTGCTATATATATAGCAAGACCCTGTCTCAAAAGTAAGTGAGTAGACAAATAAATAAAATTCTTTGAAACAGAATCTCACTGTCTCCCAGGCTGGACTAAGATTTGCAATCCTCCTGCATCTGCCTCACAGAGTGCTGAGACTACAGAAGTGTGCCACCATGGGTGTTAAACTGCTTTAATAATGTTCTACTAACTTTATAAATACAACTGTGATAGTTGTCACTTTTTTTCTACCACATCTCATAGTAAGTAAATTTGTATTGTGACCTAGAGAATTTATATATATTCTATAACTAAATGGATGGGAGACACTTCTGTACCAATGATAATTCATTTTGAGCAAGACTTACCTCCGCTTGACCTATAATTAATTCTGCCCATGTTTTCCACTGTGGACATTTATCCCTCTCTTCAAATGTTGTTTCATTAGATCTCCAACAACACTGTTCGTGGTTATACCATAACGCACTAAGGCAAATGCCTTCCTTTAAATCAGTCATCCAATCAGCAGCAATATCTATTAATCCAGCCAATGCTCCTATAAAATGTTGGAGATGTTATTTTTTAAAAAGCTCATTTTCTGGAAGCTGTAAACTATCTAGATAAGAGGCTAATGGCAGAAAGATTCACTCAGGGACTATTAAATGACATCAACACTTAAAATTTTTGCTTAGAAATACATGTAGATTACTTTTTTAAAAAGTGGTTATTCTTTAAAATTCCTATTCTTTGTTTAGAATTAAAACTCAATCATCATTCAAACTAATAACTCTACTTTAAAAAAGGCTTAAAGGATACTGAAACACCTTCAAACGGTAGCTATATGGCAGGCAGTTAAAAACGCTGGCTATTGATTTGTGCGCGCGAGCGTGCCTGCGTGGGGGGTTGGGGGGGAGAGTACCAGGGATCAAACTCAGGAACTTGTATTTGCAAGGCAGGCACTTATGCCACTGAGCTATCTTCCCAGTCCTAAAGTAAGAATTTTTAACTAACATATTTCAATCTAAAAATTAACAGCTAAATGATGGCAACCTTATTCAAATTTAATGTCCATTATAATTAGCAAAACTCATCTCACTCATTAAAATGAGTTTTAAAATAGTTTCCTTAAACAATGGAAAATTACATGTTTCAAGATTATTTTTTTGAAGACCAAAAATATACAAGTTTCTGGTCAACTAGTCTAGGCAATTCTTATAAAAAAAGATCAATGGCACACATAAAGAGGCCATAAAATTTGTGTAAGCTAAATATAGTTCTTAATGTTTCTCTCTGTTCTCCACAAAATTTTTATTTTGCATATTTTCTGGACATAATTTCCATGATGGAAATTGAAAGTGACTGAAATAGTCAATATTTGCTTCCAGCTCCACAACTATTATTTGTTAAAATGTCACACAAACAAATTTTGGGGCATGCTATACACAGCAATCAAAGGGGCAGTCTCTGAGCTGGACAACTGGAATTCATAGCTTGACTGAGCCACCTGTGGGTTGTATGTCCTCAGGCAGCTACTTACTTCTCTCATGCTTTGGTCCCCTCATCTGTACACACGTTTTTAAGGATAGTATCTAGCCCTTTAGAGTTAGCATGCAGTTGAAACACATGTAAGGCCTTTGGAACACTGCCTGACACACAGGAAACACTCACTAAGTATCATATTAATTAAAAGCTGTTTTACTGATTGTCTTGTCACAAGCCACATATTTTAGATATGAAAACTGAGCCCAAAAGGTCAAACAAGCTGGTCACACACATAATGTGACAGAGCCATACACTAGACGCAGAAGTGTGCTCCTAGTCTTTTATTTAAGAAGATATTTTGAGGGAAAGAAATGCTTTTTTAAAAAAATCCAACCACATGGAAAAAAAGTAAAGGAACTACATAAAAAAAAATAAAATAAAATAAAAAATTGCTTTAAAAGTTTTCTTTACCTGATGCCAGTCCTGTTAGCGTTACTACGAGCCATCCTGACCATGCGTCATACAAACTTTTTGTCATTTCCCATGCTGATTCTTTCTTTTTGCTGTTGATCTGAAATTAGAAAACTTTATGCTTTATTTTTGAAACTATGCAGAGAAGCCATTTTTTTCTTCATTATCATACCTACAATTATATCTTCTGACCTAAATAACAGAAAAGATGAGTTTCAGGCAAAATTACTGTTTCAGACAGTGGTTATACCTACAAGCCAGACGACAACTTTACTCAAAGCCCTGTAATTTCAATCAGAACCTCAGGATTTGAGAGCAGGGAGCCTACATACTATCTAAAAGTCTTACCTAGATTGTCTTAAATTTAATAAAATTCTAACCTTGATATAGTTATCTTTTATATTAGTGGAAGGTACAGTATTAGCTAGCAATGCCTATCATTCCCTGCTCCTGGTAATTAAGTGGATTAAATTATCTTTATCTTTAAAGGATCACATCAGTAACAATAAATTCCCATAAATATAATACTACATAAGTTATATGGACTGAGAAGTCCCAAAACTTGTAGGCCTGCAAATACACAGAGGGGAAAACAGCAATCCCATAGTAAGATCTAGAGGGTCTTTCATCACCATGTAAGGTAGAAGAGAAGGGTCTGTTACTGAATAACACATAGGGGAGCTAGGAAATTAAGAAGATAAATCTTGTCTTAGGTAGAGTACATTTCTAAACCTACCCCTAAGTAGTCTGAACCTCTTCTGTCCTACCAGGATTGCTGCTTTACTGAGCTATACTCTCCTAAGACTTCACTACTCAACTGTACTGTAATAACAGGGCCACAGTTGAAATTCAATGCCTGGTCTACTCTAAGCACATGGTTTCTATAAAACTCCAAGACCCCATTAAAAAGACACACAAAGTTCTAAATTGAACAAAGCATTCAAGTATAGATATTATTTTTAGACTGGTGATAGGCCATTTCCTTTAAAAATAACCAGTACATTCCATGTTGTTTTTTTCTCAATGAAAGTAACTATAATATTTAATAATATATTATATCATCTGTAGGCTGAATTGCTGCTGGTTCTTTATGCCACTGCCTGCACATTAACACAGTGACCCAAATTCCTGACAGTGCTACCAAAAACATATTTTTTGTGTGCAAGTGTCCACATATCACTACTGCTAACAAAATCTAGAAGTCATCTAAATATCAACATCAGTATTGGTTAAATATTAATAAACACATCTAAAAAGTGAAAAGGTCTATAGTAATTAAGAAGGAACAAGATAGATATACTGTTATGGACAAATGCCAAGTGGCTATAAGCATGCTAATTAAGAGACATAAGAAAATAAAAACAAATGTTTCGATTGGTCAAAGACCTAAACATTAAAATTAGAAATATATTTATAGGAGAGAAAGGTATCAGATTAAAATAAACAGATAAAAATGACCTTTCTTGAATATAACTGTTTCCTACATCTAACTTAGGAGCAAATAAATCAGAATTAAGAATTAAGGGCTGGTGAGATAGCTCAGAGGTTTCAAGCACCTGCTTAGGCACACTTAGGCAGGCGCAAGGGACCATGGTTTAATCCCCGACACCACATGCCATGCAAGCCCCACTCTCAGGGTGGGCTGAGTCAGCACAAAAAAAAAGTATCAGAATTAAGCTAAAAGTGCAATCACAAACACCAAAATATTCAAACAATTGACTCTAAAGTATATTTTATGTAACAGTAACACAGAAGGAACTATTTATTGTAAAGCAGTTTAATACAACAAAAAGTAGTATAGAAAAAGGAAACTCAAAACTTTTTAGGAAGCATGTTGTTGATAGTTTTGGTGCTACTCTGTTGATACTGTTGTGTGGATCTGTTTTATAGTAAATTAACTATTTTTGTAAAGTTGAAATTTTTGGCATAGCTTAAAGGAGATTCATGATTTGAGAAACAGAAATTAAGTCCTATAACAATGAACTTAAATTAGAATGGAATAAATATAGAATGCTAGAAATAATGGCCAACCAGGGTAAGAAATCAACCTGCTGGTGCCCTGACAGAACTCTCTGGAGAAATGGCTGATTCCAGGCTTGCTGCTGGAAATATGTAAGTTTCATGGTGTTTTCTCAGAAAAACCTCCAACCTAAGGACATGACAGAAGACACAAACACAAACTTAAATGCGCTTCTCCAATCAAAAGTGGTCCAACATGGACTTCATCAAGAGAAACAACTAATTACAAAGACACTTCCAACAGCTGGTGAGAGGAAGGTTCTCTTTATGGAAGTATTCAAACTAGCAAATAAAAAATGAAAGATAATTAGATTAACTTAGGTTTACCTTGTAAAATAATAAAATTTGAAATGATGTAATTCAATGGCTAACATCAACAAGTCAGCCAATAACAAACGCTGGAGGAGCTGTAGAGAAAAAGTAACACTTCTCCACTGTTGAAGGGAATGCAGACTGGTATAACCACTATGGAAATCAGCATGAGGATTCCTTAAAAAACTAGGACTGGAGGTCCCATTCAAACCAGCTATTCCCCTCCTGGGTATTTTTCCAGAAGAACTGAAAATGTCACACAACAGTGATATATGTGCACCCATGTTTATAATAGCACGTTTTGTCATAGCTGTATCCTGGAAACAACACAGATGCCCATCAACTGAAGAACGGATAAAAAAGAGCTGGTAGTTTTACACAATGGAGTATTATTTAGCTATAAAACAGTATAAATTTGAGTCTTTTGTCAGTATATGGAAGCAACTACAGAATATACTCTTAAGTGAAATAAATCAGATCTGCATTTGCAAACATTGTATTGTCTCAGTGTGAAAACTTGAAAGAGAAAAATGGAATCTGAAGGGTACACAGCTACTGGGAAAAGGGAATGAACTTATTAAAAAAGGAAAGAGTTACTGAGTAGAGGAGAAGGATAGGAGAGGGAGTGGGGGAAAGAGACTTATCTACGTATGCAAGCAGGATGATTTGCACAACTGTACTGTGCATTTCTGCTGGTGTATGGAATGGAGCAGATAATGTTTAATTTGTTTTATCTCCTTTTGGTAACTGGTTGTACTTTTTCTTTTAATTTCTTATATATTTCTTTTTTTTCTTCTTTTAATTTTACATGCATGTATCTGGTTAATATGAGTAACTGGTTGGAAGACAACACTGTGTTACAACAAATACTGTGAAATTCATATTACTTTGTTAAGTGAAATTCTGTATCACTTGTAATTTTTTCTGTTTTAATTCTAATTTGCACTCTTTAAAAAAATAATAATCTGAGACAGGAAGGCTTCAAGTACACACATATATATGGGTAAATATTTATAGTAAATACATACATTAGTGGAAAAGAAAGTTTTAATTCAATGTATTTTTAACAATAGCAAGAATATTGTTATGGTTTTCCAGCTTTTAAAAAATGTTAACTAAAGCATGGATCAACAATAGAAAAATACTACGACACATACTGGCTATTCCATGGATCACCATATTATTTGAAATATTTTCAAGGCCCACAAATTATTCACATAATGAGAAGGAAATTGTTTGTTTTGGTTCCTTTTAATCTCTATTTTCTCTGAAAGTTCGTGAACATGGAATATTAGGTACTATCAGGCTATCACCCTTTAAAAGCACATTTAAAACCCAATCTGAATATTATTCATGATTCAGAACGTATATTTTTAAGTGCAACAATATTTATTTAATAATCATGTGAGACAAGATTTATAGAATGTCAGCCTAGCAAGCATGAAGCTGTGAGTTCAATTCCTGGTACTCAAAATACACTGCTACAGCATTTCACTTAACAAAATAATACGAATTTCACAGTATTTGTTGTAATACATAGCGTTGTCTCCTAACAACCAGTTACTCATATTAACCAGATATATGCATGTAAAATTGGAAGAAGAAAAAAAAGTGTATAAGTAATTAAGAGAAAAAGTACAATCAATTGACAAAAAGAGACAAAGCAAAGTAAGCATTATCTGCTCCTTTTCATACACCAGCAGAAATGCACAGTACAGTTGTACAAACTGTCCTGCTTACAAACAAGAAAATCCATTTGGATTACAACAGTGGTATTCACAATGTGATGCCTAATGCCCAAGAGCAGTGGTGGTGAAGCTGTGGTGTGCACACCCCAGCAGGCTGTCGCTGAAGGCTCTAAGTTTTGCCATCACTGCCCTAGAGGAACCCACTAATGCCCTGCAGGGCCCTAAAACCATTTTAAGAGATCAAAACTATTTTTATAATAATACTACTTTTTACATGCCCTTTATCCCATTGTGTTAATGTTTGAACTGTTAATGCACCAGCAACTGCTGTCTCCTTAGCATCAGTGAGCTGTGGTCCCCAAAAGTATGGGAGACCAACATATTCCTGGTTACCACAGATCCCACTAACAAATTAATAAACGTCACACTCACTTAAAAACATCTTTGAGGGGGCAATAAAAGTTATTATAGATAACGTCCTGTGTGATGAAATAACAACTATACATAAAGCACTTCTGCACCATAAATATGAGGTTACATCCCCAGACAAACCACTTTTGATTTAAATTGTCAAATAAACTACATGCTTACATGGAATACCATTTTTACTTGAAAGAAAAGGCTGACACCAAACCATGAATTTAGCAGACTTGGGAATTTGGCAGATACTTTCTCAAGAACAAAAAAGTAGTCCTATTATTTGCTAAAATAAGTGTGCTTATTTCCAAAATGTGAGCTTTCAAACAAAAATTAGAATTCTGAAAAACATATCTATCAGTATGAGGACAACAATACTTAAAGACTCTTCTTAAGAGACCCATGATGATAATATCTACTTAATATTAACATTAATGCTCATTCTTTTATCCTTTTTGGGTACCAGGAACGGAACTCACAGTCTCACACTTGCTAGGCAGGCACTGTGCCACTGAGCTACATCGCTGTCCCTCTGTACTCATTCTTAACATACTATGACACTGAGTAATGAAAGGTGTCAACATTTAAAAGATCTATATAAATCAGTGAATTATCATTGTTCAAATGATCACTGTGATGTTGTAAAATTGTATGTTGAAAGCTGAAGGTGAATCAATTGATTTTAATGCAACAGAAGACAAAAGCTAATTGATACAATTCCAGAGTACACATACAACTAACTTTTTTGAAACTACACTCAGGGAATAGGGAGATAGCTCTGTGGCACAAGTGCCTGCCGGGCAAGTGCAAGATCTTGAGTTTGAACCCTGGTCCTGCAAAAACAAAAACAAAAAACAAAAAAAACCCACCAGAAACTACCTAATGTTTTATTTCATACCAAACAATATTCACATTAATCTGAAAAGGCTACTAATACACTTGTAGCTTTCCCACTACATTATGTGTGTGAAGATGAATTTTCCTTATATACTGAATACAAAAATAAATGCGAATCTAACAAGTCTTTTATTATGCCACAAATTCATGAAAAATCTAAGTATTTTATTTTATTATTATTATTATTTTTTATTTTTTTTTTTTTTTGGTCTTTTTGAGACAGGGTACCACTATGCAGCTATGCAGTTCAGGCTAGCCTTGCACTCACTTCTGTAGCCTAGGCTGGTTTCAAACTCACACTGATCCTCCTGCCTCAGCCTCCCAAGTGCTGGGACTACAGGTGTGCACCACCACGCCTCGCAATCTAAGTATTTTGAAAAACCTGTTTCATTGTTTCATTTCGTTAAATGATTATTTCTAGTGTTTTTGTTGTTGTTGTTGTTGTTTTTGACAGGATCTTGCTTTGTAATTCAGGCTGGTCTTGAACTCACTATGTAGCCAGGCTGGCCTCAAACTTGCAGTGAGCCTCCTGCCTCAGCCTCCTGAATGCTGGGATTACAGATGTGCATCACCACACCTGGCTGTTATTATTATTTTTTTTTAAATTTTATTTATTTATTTGCTTGTTGTGTTTGTTTGTTTCTTTATTTATTCATTTTGTGGCTGGCTCAGCCTGCCCTGGTGGTGGCGCTGGCGCAGCATGTGGGGCCGGGGATCGAACTGCAGTCCCCGCAATTGCCTGAGCCCTCCTAAGCAGGCGCTTTAGACCACTGAACCATCTCGCCGGCCCCAAAGCAGATCTTTTTTTTTTTTATTTTTTAATTTATTTGTTTGCTTGTTTGTTTGTTTATTTACTTATTTTATGGCTGACTCAGCCTGCCCTGGTGGTGGGGCTGGTGCAGCATGTGGTGCCAGGGATCGAACCGCAGTCCCTGCAGTTACCTGAACTTTCCTAAGCAGGCGCTTTAGACCACTGAACCATCTCGCCAGCCCCTCAAACTAGCATCTTTTTTTTTTTTTTTTGTGGCACCAGGGATTGAACTCAGGACCTTGTGCTTGCCAGGCAAGCACATATTCCACTGAGCTATCTCCCTGGCCCCACTGGCTGTTATTTTGAAAAATGCAGTTTTGGGATTTTTTACATAAATTCATGTCAACACATAACCGGTCCTGTTACTATAGAATTTATATGAATTACTATTAACTACCTTAAAAATTTCTCAGTTTTATTATATAATATGGCAAATATCAATTAATAAAACTCACATAGCTCTTTAAGGGTCCTCAATATTTTTTTAAAGTTTAAAGGGAATCTGAAGCCAAAAAGTTTAAAAGTTTAACAATCACTGGATTAAAATGCTGACATGATGTATTTTTTTCAGTTATGCCCTAAAAGTAAGTTTTATCCAATGGATGTCAGAAGGTGTGTTTTTATAAATAAGCTAATCCCAATTCAGACTTTATACATGTGAATGTAATTCCAATTTCAGATGTTACACACATG
>PVKN010042123.1:0-10439 GCA_004027915.1 Capromys pilorides
ATCTGTCATTTTGTCACAAATAGGTTTTATGCAATTTCTGGTCACAGGTATCTCAAAATATTGTTTATGCTCATCTTTAATTTGAAATAACAGTAGCTATTAAGCATATATCTCTAATTGCGTGCCGCCTTCCTCCATAAAGATCTTCTAGCAGGCCAGGCATTAGATAATTCGGCCTTCATAGTTGTTCAGTTCACAGTGAAATCGTGTTTCTTCACCTGGATGCCCTGGACAAGGATTTCGTTTCCCATTGCCCATTGCCTATATGCTAAATGGTTTATCTTATGGCTTAATACATGACTACAAATGTCTGACTATCATTGCATCACAAGATTATGCATTCCTTTAGCATAATTGGTTTCCTTTCAATCAGGCATTTGGGTATTTTATCAGAACCATTCTAACACATTATCCTTGCAAGAGACTACATGAGTTTCAGTAGAATGCCCAAGGGAATCTGCTTCAGTTTCCAGATGTAATAATTTACTGTAAAGCTAGGAGCCTGAAGTAGCACAAGTTTATCATCTTACAAATCTGGCTTTCAGGTAGAGTCTGAAGCAGGTGTCATAGGGCTAAAATTAAGGTATACGCTGGACCTCTCTCCTTTTGCAGGATGAACAGAGAGTCCCTTTCTTTGCTGTTTTCCAGTTTCTGGGAGGTAACCACACTTTGTGGTTAATGTCTCCTGGCCAACAGCCAAATAGCTGAGCTTTGCTTTGATAATTGTACCTCTCTCATGATCATCTTGCCTTGCTCTTTCTCTATCGAGGAAACTTGTACGTTGGAACTACTCAGGTAACTCAAGGTGATTTCATTTACATTGGCAAAGTGCCCTTTGCATGTAAGGCAATATATTTACATGTTCCCAAATTCAAGACATGGACCTCAATAAGGGGCCACTATTTGCCTACTATGTCCATAGTATGTACACATACACACACACACACACACACACACACACACACTCATGTAGCTAAGAACTTCTGTTAAATCCTCTACTATCCTTTCTGACATTAAGTGATATCACTGACATCTTCTGCCACTCAGAATAATACGCACACTTTTAAATTTTTTTTTAAATTAAAAAATTTTTCTCAGGGCTGGCCAAACAGCTCAGTGGATTAAAGCACCTGCAAACAGGTGCAGGGGCCAGGTGTTCAATCCCTGGGCATGTTGAGACTGTGATTGAGACTGGATGTGGTGGTGCACGCCTGTAATCTCAGCATTTGGGAGGCTGTAAACAGGCAGATCACTATGAGTCTGATCTAGTTGTGAGACCCTGAACACCCTGTAGACCCTTCCTTAAAAATGCAAAATAAATAAATAAAATAAAATAATATCATTTAGCAAAAAACTATTTGAAATTTCACAGTGATGTCCTAGAGAATAAGATAACACTAATCACAAAATCTAACATAAGTAAAAACCTCAGTACCATAGCACACAGATCTAAGATGTGGAAAAGTCTAAAAGTAATCTAAATTCGGTACAATGTAGTGAAAAAAGCAAGATGATTTCAAGAAAAACAGAACTCTGGTAACCACATGAGGTATCAAAGTAAGAGCTTCAGCGAACAAATCCAAAAGTCTAAGAAAAAGTCTACATACTTTTCCTCAAATCCAGGGCACAGTTAAGTGACCACAGGAGAATTATAAAAAGGAGTTCAAAAAGTTAAAATCCGTACTCATTTTTAGCATTGGCCATCGCACGTTAGAAAGTGAACGCAGTAGTCATTCTCTAGCCCAGAGACTCTCTCCCTCTCCCTCTTTCCTTTGTCAAATAAATATTGACACATTTCTTTTGTATCCTTAGATGTTTAGAAACTTAAAACACAATGCACAGCTACACTCTCAAGCACCTCTGCCTGAGCAATTTAAACCAATTCTCGGTTTCTTATCACACATCTACTTTTTACTGAAATTAAGATGCCAGTGATCTCCCAAGAGTCTTCTTGAGTTAATGGCAAAAAATACCTTTTTTTACTTCATCAGTGTTGAGCTTCTGGTCTCTATTGCGTTTCCTTTCATAAACATCGAATTTTACAGTGTGTGAAGAGCCCATATCTTCTTGAAGATGAGTGCTGAATGCCTTGAAACAATAAACATGACCATGAAGTGTCTCAATCATGCAACTTGTTTCCATGATTTTAAAGCTCTAAACTGTGTGGAATAGATCATAATTTTACATTTATGTTAATTATAATGAAAATTACTGCTGAACTGCATGTATATATGTATGTGTATACATGTATATTTCACTATATGTATATATATATATATATATATAAATTAATCAGTTTATATATGTGTAAACACAATTAGTCAGGGCTGGGGAAATAGCTTGGCAGTCTAAGTGCATGTCTGGAAAGTGCAAGGATCCAGGTTCGATCCCTGGTACTGCATACCATGCCAGCCCCAGAACCCCAGGCATGCTGAGCTGCCCTGACACCAGGCATGGTGGCTCATGCCTATAAACCTACGGTTAGGGAGGCTAACACAGGAGGATCACTATGAGTTCAAACTACACGGTGAAACTCTGTATAAAAACATAAATAAATAAATAAATTTTAAAATATAAATAAATAATTAAAACCTAGAATTAATTCTTGATATATATGGTATAATGTTATAGATCAAGCAAAGTTCACAAATACTTTTTACTTTGCTGTTTTTTTTCCTATAAAGCTGCTGAATTCATTTTATTCTAGTATTAAAAATCACATTATTATTCTCAAAATAAAATAATTTAATAGAAACTATCTCCAGATATTCTTAAGCACTTTTGTAGAATTGTGGTTTTTAAATCAAATGTGAAGCCTTCTAGAATCCAATGGACTTTAACAGCCAATTTTTGTGCTTTTCCTCATTTACATACAAATTATTTTCTCCTACTTAAATGCCATCAAGTTATCTTAAATTAGGGTGAGGTAGGAAAATAGGAAAAGTAGGGTATTCTACAAGGTAAAATAATTATTGCTCCTGCAGCTCAGTGCAGCTAATTGTCTTTGGTGCTGTGCTATTGAACAAAGGAGTCCTGGGAAGTCCTCATCTGCCTCTCTGCATGCCCCTGAGTGCTGTACCCATCTCCCATAATCCTTTTGCAATTCTCTTCTGAATAACTTGCCACAGTTAACATCCTATCATGACTAGTAGTTTGGATAATTTTGATCCACAGTTCAATATGTGAAATCCAGAGTTTACTTGTTTTCTCTTGATGTTCTTTACCAATAGAGTCCAAGAGCAATATGGGGAACCTGTGTGGGGTAATGGAAGAACAAGTATGAATCTTGGTCTCAGGTGGGTAGTGCCTGCTGCCTGCCAGCCAGTGGGGGAGGGGGAGAGCACCGCTGCTGCGTTTGGAACCAGTAACGTCACTGCATTTCCTTCCACCTCATACTGGGTAATTCTCTGAAACTCTGGTATGTACATTTGACACAGAAGCTGAAGGCATGCATGCCCAGGAGCCTCACAGGTGCTGTCAGGCCATGCTGAGACATAGAACACACACTGAACTAAGTGCAGGGAAAGGATCAAGATGCCCTAGCGAAGGCCATGAAATTCCAGGAACAGAGGACACCTCTAGATCAAAATGGGAACATACTGAAATGCACAGCATTGTCTGGAGTGACTGGCTTCCAGCTGCAGATGAGTGTTTTCCTATTCCCCACTCATCTCATGCACCTCCAAGGAAGAAACAAAACTCTAACAGTAGTCAAGGTTGAACAGAAGGAATTGGAAGGGACAAGAAATATGTTTAGGGTATTGTAAGTAGAAGTAAATAAAAAATAAATAGGAAGTTCTGAAATAATCTTTTGAGCTCTTTGATCGCTTGCAACTTTTGGAATGGCTTCACCTCCCAGAAACCTCTGTCTTAATCTTTTTGCATTTCTATATCAAAGTAGTCTTACGGACTGCATGGCTTATAAACAACAGAAACTTGCTTGCCACAGTTCTAGCACCTTGGAAATTCAAGACCAAAGCTTGGGCTGTTGCTGCATATGACGAGGGCCCAATTTCCAATTCACAGATGTTGCTTGCTAACCAGCCCTCTGATGACACAAAGAACAGGGCATGTCTGTGGGCCTCTTTCATATACCAGCACAAACCCCATTCGTGAAGGTTCCACCTCACTGACTTAGTGCCCTACTGAAAGTGCACCTCCTGCAAGCATCTCATTGGAGATTGGCTTTCAATCTTTTGAATTAAGGACAACACAATTCTGCATCCTCAACCATTATAAATATTATTATTATTATTATTATTATTATTATTTTCAGAAGAGTGACTTAAATACAAAATGTATTTGGAAGAGTCAAAAAAAAAAAACCTAAGGTTTATTGCAAGTGTTAATGTTTAACTGTTTGACTAATCTTACTTATCTATATCTATTAATCTAAACATTTGATGATGAAAATATGTAATACAACCATTGTTAAATTTTACTTGTTTTGAAAATCCTGTACTATATGTACTCTTGCTTGTTACTGTTTTTCTATCTTTGTTTCTGCTATCTTTACTCTTTAAAATAAAAATAAATAAATTTGAAAAAAGACAACACAAAAATTCAGACCATAGCACGATTTTCTGGGTGGCCAGTGTGGGGCTAGAAACCCAGGGATGTTCTTTCCAGGGGAAATACACCTGTCTTGGAACATTGAGAAGGACATGCACGAGTTTATCTTTTCATCTCCATCTTTCTGTTAGTGCATATGACTGTGAAGAGTTGCGATCAAAGGCCTTGGCCTGCTGAAAGTAGCAGCTTAGCTGAGAAGGCAAAGAATCCCTTTCAGATCACAGCAAGTTTGTTCCCCAGGACAGCTATGTGTCCTTGCCCATAATAAAGAAGAGTCCCTGTGCAGGATGCCTGCTCAGCACTTTTTTTCTTAGTCGCTCATGGGGAGTGGTTAAGATGTAGTTGCATGATTGATGGAGAAGTCAGGGATCGAGCATCTAAATGAAATGTATTTCCATGAGAAATAGATTAGGAGTTTGTGCTGGAAGTCAAGCCAGCATCTTGAGGCCTGAGCCAGGAACAGAGGCAGGAAACAGAGCCTACAAGCAGGGAAGCAGGTCCAGAGGCATGGCAGCAAAGGATGAACAGGAGGAAATGTCTAAAGGATGGGAAAATAGTTCCTTATCCTCAAAAGATCCCTTTTAAAAAATGTACAGAACATCTTGTGCTCTCCCACCAAGTTCTGGAAAAAGAAAACCAACTTCCTGTGTTGGTACGCAAGATACAGTCCACATCTATTTTCATGACGTGCCTTAGGGAAAGACCTCTCTAGATACTTCCCAAAATAAAAACAGCATCTGCACTGGCACCAGTCAGGATAAAAATACTCAGGACTATTAATCTTCCTTCCTTAGATTATAAACTGATCATTAGTTGGAGAGAGGGAGCAGTTTTTGCCCACCTGGGATTATACAATTAAATACAGTCCGGGAAGTTTTATGTTTTCTTCTAAGGCAGCCATAGGGATGAAAAGCAAGAACTAAAAAAAGACCATCAAGGGACAGCATTCCGCTGGCACCTGCCACCCTAGTGCTCTGAAACACTTAGAATGCACAGAGCTACTGACCGCACTGAGCATGCCTCCCATGCTCAGTGACTTCCTTGTTTATTCAAGGATGTTTTCTGAGGTGGTCCAAGGTTGAAGGGACGGTGACAGCCCTTACTCTTATTCTGGGGGAAAAAAAATACTGAATGTGGCTAATATTCAGTGAGAGAGACCTGCAATGCTACTACATTGTGTGACTCTTGATTTAGAATAGAAAAAAGAAAATGCCAAAGAAATGCCTTTGTGAGTCTCTTGAATGTTTGATTCATGCACCAGAGCCAACGAAGAACAGATGATAGGCATCTTCTACCTTTTATCTGCTGGTGTGGCTATGCCACAAGCTACTCTCACACTGAAATGACAGAAAATGAACTTTAACAAAGGCTTCTTTCTGAACAGCTCTGGAAGTCACTGATTCAAGAACTATACTAGGGAAAATGATGTTTCTTGAAACCAGCTTACAGTAGTTTCCCCTCTCATAGTATGCTAAATGCAGTCACTATTCAGTGACCATTATCTCATCCATATTCTCATCCGCTCGTCATGTGTGTGTTATGAAAATATCCTCTTGGATATGTACCCTATGGCACACACATGCATATCAACACACATAAAAACCATGCTCATTTCTTCAAAAACCTCACTACTTCTAGAGTTTATTACTATAATTTTCTATTATAATTTATTAGTTTCAAATTAAGTCACATACAATCAAACTTATTTTTCATTGAAATCCCTGCAAAGCTCATTTTAAATATAAATATTCTTTTCAGAAAAAGGCTTATTGATAATTTCTAAAAACAGGAAATACATAAATAAGATCAATTAACAATAGAGACAGCATAAGTTTTTAAACAGTCACTGTATTAGTCTTAAATTTTCAGATTGGTCATTGTGGGCTATAAAACAATTAGACTGAAAACTTTGATGCAGCTAAACTTTTCTGATAAATCATTTTATTTCTTAAAGAAAACCCATAATTACAAAAATGTGGCTTTAGTCATGAAAACCAGGTTTAATTTATAACTTAACATTATTATTTTAAATAGGTTCTTGATTTTAGAGATAGTGCTTTGCCAAAACTAAACGTTTTGGTAAATTAAACTGAACTTTTATACAATTGAATTTTATTTTTCTAATACATTACTGTGATACTCAGAAAACAATAAAGTTAATTTTAGTTCCAGCCACTGTGAACGAATCTAAGCCTCTTACAAAAGTAGATGATGGAGAGGAGAAAGTTAGCTTTAGAGAACCTGAATATAAGAGCTCAGAATCCTTAGCTGTGTACAATCTTTTCTTCCAGTATGCAAATTTATCTTCCAGTTTAAGAAAAGGAAAGTAGCAATACAAATATTTAAAGTTAATATTGCTTTTCTTAGAAGTAATTAACAGAAAACTGGTAAAAATAAGTAAAAGGGAGGAAGTGACGCACATTCCACTTAACATTTATTTAGTATAAGACCTGGTTACAACTTAAGCCTAGGTGTCTCCTGCAGACTCTTTCAGTCATAGATGGTGTTTTTCAGAGCTGGCTGGATCTAGGGCCTGTGTTACTAAGATTAAGGGAATGGACTAAATCGGTCCTCTGATTCCCTAGCTCTGTGTATGGTTGAATGGATTTACTAAGGACAGACACCCCTTACTGGGGATGGGTGCCACCACTGCAAAGGCTTATCGTCTGGGCAGGATGAAAGAAAAATGCAGGCTCACTGCCAGCTGCTTACTGGCTCCTGGCTGCTCTGCCATCAACTCTTTCTCCACTAGGATGCCCCTGTACCATGTTACCCTGCCTTGGTGACAGCTGACCAGGAACTGAAATCTCTACAAACTATGAATGGAAATAAAACACTGGCCCTTTAACGTTGCCTAGGGTCAGGTATTTCCTCTCAGCAATGAGAAAGGTAACCAAGACACACAATGCGCCAGTCACTGTGCTACAGGCTGGGAATGTATGAATGAATCAGCATAGCCTTGCCCTCTAAGGATCAGCTTCCTGCTCCAGTTGAGAAAGTATTTCCTAAAAAAGAAATAACGGGCTCTTCTGTTTTTCATCCCTGGCTTCACCCCTAACGACTGCCTGCTAGCTGGACATTAATTAACAGAAAAATGTCTCAACAGTCCTTCAAACTCAATATATTCAAGCTTCGACATCTTTCCTAACAAAGTCAACCTCATCATGCACTGTGAATGTTACATAATGAATGGGCTATTATTCTTAACTTTTCAGATTGGTCATTGTGGGCTACAAAACATTCAGACTGAAAATTTTGATGAAACTAAACTTTTCTGAAAGATCATTTTATTTCTTAAAGAAAACTCATAATTCCAAAATGTGGCTTTACTCATGAAAACCAGGTTTAATTTATAACTTAACATTATTATTTTAAATAGGTTCTCTTATGTTTTGTTGGACTCCAGCCTTAACAGAGACCTATGCTTATAATCAAACTCCTACGAGTAGGATTTTGAAGCCCCTAAAGAAGCACCAGTCCAAGAATTCAGCACTCCTAGTCCCAAAGCTAGAATTCTTTGCATTAGCTTCAGCTCTTTAAATTTTCTGTGCTATCTGTTACATGAAAGTCCCTGTGATTCTACCATATGAATAACACCGTCATCAAACTGCCCTTTTCCTAACTGAAGTCTTCATTACCTTAGGGTTGAACAAAGAAAGCATTCAGTGCTTCTTCTAATTTTATATCCCCCCACACTGCCCCACATATAGGTCTTTGCTCTCATAAGGCTATTTTCCTAAATCATGAAGATATGGTCACATCTTACCATCCTGCTCATAAACTTCAAAGCTGCAAAATATCACCAAGCTTTTCTAAGTAACACCTGAGATCCCTGCAGTTTAGTGCAGCTTCACACTCAGATAAAGGCGACCACACAGTGCATTCCACAGTGCACTACACTGGTCTTCAAATACAATTAATTCATTTATTTATTTATTTACTTATTTATCTATTTAATGTATTTGCTACTGGATCTCACTATACAGCTTGGACTGGTAGTGATCCTTCTGTTTTCTTCTGTTTTCATCCTCTGCAGTACTGGGATTACAGGTAGGTGCCACTATGCCCTACCTCTGTGGCCAGCTTAGTATACCCAGGGGACAGGGGTAGAACTCCAGTCCCTGCTCTTGCCTAAGCAAGCACTTAGTGCTCTGAGCTATCTTGCAGACCCCTAAATACAATTTACATGTTACTATTTCAAAACCATTCTCCCCCAGGTACACATGTCAAAAATTCTTTCTTGGCTACCACCACATCTCCGGGCTACATAGGTCTGAAATCACTGGCTGGGACCCAGAATAATTGGAATTCGTGGGAAGCTAATCTTGGAGGCAAGAGTCAGATAATAGCAAATTTTAAGACTAAATAACAAATTCGAGTGTGCAGAAACCTTGAGAAGTGAAAGGGAAAATCAAGTGCAAAGCTTACAAAATTCAATAAAGAAAAAGATAGCCAAAGTCTGTAGAAATTTGGTTTAATGCTCCAGTGGAGGGCCAGACTACTTCTATAAATCTGCTCATAAGCTTAGACCTCTAGAAAGCTAATGCCTGACAAAGCGTAATGTGGCCCATTCAGAGCAGGTGATAGGAAATGTCATTTGCCTAGAAAATAAGAAGCTGCTTCTCTTAGGTTGACTGACAGATTGGTTTTAAATGTTTTTGGTCACATGTGTTTCATAACATTCTCTCTTTTGCAGACTTTTCTAACTCTTAAGATTTTTTTAAATTAAAAAAAAAATTACTACTATACAAGGAAAATCTAAAAATAGCATATGCAATTTTATATAAGTAGGCTTATCCTAGCATGTCAGGTCACCTTACTCCCTCAGTGAGCGAGCACTCCTTGAACTCCTGGAATATTTCCATTTATTATAGTCTCATTCCTTGAATGTCCGTGGCATTTGTAACCAAGAGCCAATTATCAATGTAGGTCATTCATCATCAATTTTACTCAGTGCCAAGAACTACAGTGAAGCACCTATATTCTTTTACTTCAATTTCTCTATAAAATGCCACATAAATAGTTTTTCATGGGCAGACTCTTCCCATGTGGACTGTGATTTAAATGTTCATACATTAAATTTTGTGTAAAAAGATGTTTTGCCCAACAAAGTATGGCATGTCAGTAGTTTGTTGTTCTTTTGAGTTTTAGCACTGAAGGAAAAATTCACATATTGTTATGGTTTGGAACGGTGTCTCCCCAAGGCCTCCTGCAGTCTGGAATTTCTAATTGATTGTTGTGGAAATGGGTGCTGCACTTGCCCTGAGGCAAGTGATTTGCATTTCAATGTAAGGGAGAAAGAGAAGTCAGCAGCTTGAGCTGCTGCTACCTCTCCCTACTCTCTTGCTCTTGCCAGCCACCATGAAAGGTTGCCCTCTGCCATGTACCTCTCTGCCTTGCAGCCAGCTGAATGTGAACTGAAACCTTCAGTAACTCTGAGCTAAATAAACCTTTCCTTCCCTCATTTTAACTGTCGGGTACTTGTCCCAGCAATGAGAGAAGAGCAACTAAGACACATATCATAATATACTAGATTATTAAAACTATCCAAACTTTTTATCATTTGAGAGCATTTATGGAAATGCTTTTAAAAGGTTAATACAAATAAATGCAGACTGTAATGTGGCCCATGAATTAATATATAAAGCTTATCAATATAAAGTATATTTTCCCAAAATAAATGTAACTTTCCATGTGGAGGAATAGTTTACTTTGAAGAAAGCTAAGTGTAGGCAAATTATATCCAAGCTTTAAAGTTTTGTACAGAGCTGAGACATCATATGGCTCTGGAAAATGAATGCTAAATGAAATTAAATGAGCATCAGGGAATTAAAAAACAATTTTTATCTACTAAAGGGTAGAAATTG
>PVKN010042124.1:0-10429 GCA_004027915.1 Capromys pilorides
TCCCACTGAGCCATCTCCCCAGCCCTACAACTCTACCCTTCTATTGAGTCCGTGTTTTAACTGCCACGTGTAAGTGAGTACATGTGCAGTACTTGTCTTTCTGTGCCTGACTTACTTCACTTACTACGATGTCCTCCAGGCTCCTCTGTGTTGCCCTAAATGAGAGGATTTCCCTTTCGATGGCTGAGGAATGCTCTGCCATGTGCATAAACTGCATTTTCTTTGCCCACTTCTCCATCGGTGGGCACACGAGTTGATCCCACATCTTGGCTCTTATGAATAACGCTTCAGTAAATGTACGAGCACCGAGATTGCTTTGACTGAGTCAAAGTTTGATTTCATCCTAAGCAAATCCCCAGGGTGGGGCTCCAAGAGCCTCCAGCAGGCCCTGATTTCACCTGCCCCGGCCTCTGAGAAGGACGGCTCTGGCGCTGGGGGCGCTCCACACAGATGGGTCCGAGTTCTGCTTTTCTGGATGTCTCTGAGCCCAGAACCAACAGTGGGTGCTGGTCCTCAGCACAGAGGCGCTTCCCGTCATTCTCACCACTCTGTAGAGAAGGGCGCTGAGGCTTCTTTATTTCCCTGCCCGCTGGCATTTTTTTTTTTTTTCTCACTGAACAATTCACCAGCAAGAATTGAAAATGGGGCTGGGGAGATAGCTCAGGGGCACAAGTGCCTGCCTGACAAGTGCAAGGTCCTGAGTTCCATCCTCGGTTCTGAAACAAAAAAGAATTGAAAATAACTGACAGGAAAGAAGTGAAAACGTCATAGAAAGGACCTCTACATAACCTAGAATTCTGCCTGTCTGTCCATAGTCACCTCTCCAAAATATTCCCAGGTAGAACTACAATTTGTGAATTACCCAGTTCTTCTAGTAAGCATTTATCTAAAACTTTTACATTTCATTAGGTTATAAAAATACAAAGAATTGAGCTGGCAAGATGGTTCAGCAGTCTAAAGCAGCTGCTTAGGAAAGCTTAGACAACCTCAGGGACCACAGTTTGGTCCCTGGCACCACATGCTGCACCAGCCCCACTCCCAGGGCAGACTGAGCCAGGCATAACACAAAAAAAAAAAAAAGAATTAAGATACAGGTCTATACCTTGGAATACCTTAGGAGTCTGTAATCAACACTGTAGACTGTCTTCCGGGCCCAGCCCTCTTCAGTCTTCTAAGCTGTCTCCAATAGTAGAAGCTAAAAGCACATGCGCCCCCCTCCCCCACCCAGCCTCTCCTGCAACCAGTGTCTCGCAGCAGGATCCCATCCTGACAGGTGGTCTGTAAGGGGACAGCATCCAGTGACCACCAGGGAACCTGATTCCTCCTGACAAAAAAGGGAGACGCACTCTCAGAGAGCTTCACTCATGGGCCTGCTTTGGCCTCTTCCCACTTCACAACAAGACTGAATGACAACCAGGATGTATGGAGCCCCTGGAAGGAAACACTGAGGTCACTGCAGTGGAAGCAGGGAAGAGTTCTGAGTCTGGGGTGTCATTGTTGAGCCCCAGAGCCACTCCTGCGTAGACCATGTCTCCCCTTCTGGCTATAACAGAAATTAGTGAAATGTCCTGCTCTTGAAAGTCATTTTTCATTGATATTCTTTCTAATGGATCAAAACACGCTTTCCTGGAAGTCATATCAAATAGATCTATGTCGGTGCCTCCTACTGGTTGTGAGACTCTTGGCATGTTAAACACGTGCTCTGAGACTTCCAACATACAAAGCAGAGAGAGGGCTAACTACCTGGCAATTTTGTTGAGATTAAATGAGATAGCAAACTCACACATATTTGCATCATAATTGGTGTTTTATCAATGCTTATAATTCTTCCTTTCTCTCTCCATATATAGTATGACATAGGACTTAGAAGCTCTGGCTTAGAATCACTCAGCAGTAAGCTTTCAGTACATGACCTGACACTTAATTGGTGACTATTAGCAAATTATCTCGCTATAACCTCATTTGCCATATCTGCAGAATGGGCTCACTATTAGTGTCTGCCACCTCAGGCTGTTGAAAAAACTACAGAATAAATCACTTATAACCATCTAGGCACAGAAGCAACAATGCATAGCCACATTAATGGTTTATTAGTTATTGATTTTGGCCATCTGAAAATGACACAGTCACCAGTGGCCACTGCAGTTCTCCCACCCCCAGTACCCCTGCATGCTTCCAAACAGAACCCTAATTTAGGGCATGTGCTACCCCCAATGGAGCTCACCTTAGGCTCCAGGGATGCTCCTGTCTGTGCCAAGTCAGTCCCACCCCTCAGCAGTGGCTGTCATTTTGGGAAATGGGCATGTGACCTAGCTCTGGCTCATGGGTACAAGTGCTGGGTGGCATTCAGTCACATTGACTCTCTCCTGTGACATCCCCACTGAAAACGTTCCGCTCTCTTCCTACTGTGGGTATCTTCATGTCTGACTGTGATTCCCTAAAATAGATATTCTCCAGTTTGAGAAGAAAGCCAAACTCAAGGGTTGCACACAGAACAGAAGGAATATGTGTCTTCTACGTCTTGGCTTGAGATGCTGGTCAACGAATCCTAAAGTCCATCCTACCCTGAAGCCTAAGTATTTGGGACAATCAATAGCCACACTTTTTTTTTTTTTTTTTATGGCCGGTTCAGCCTGCCCTGGGGGCAGGGTTGGTGCAGCGTGTGATGCCAGGGATCAAACCCCGTCCCTAAGATTGCCTAAGCTTTCCTAAGCAGGTACTTTGGACCACTGAGCCATCTCATCAGCCCAATATCCACATTTTCAAAACCTAGATGTTTCCTTCGCCGATGACCCAGAGTATCTTGGGTCTCTGGCACACTGCTCCTCCAGTATCCAAGCTCTGGGCATGCCTGGTGGATAAAGCCACAGAATCACGCAATGATGGAAGTCAGACAGACGTTGTCTTGTTCTCATTTGTACCTAGAGGGGAAGAGGCAGGGCCAGAGACAGAAAGGACCCTCAGAACACACATGAGGTGTGGGGGAGCAACGCTATAATGCATACACTGTGTGTGTGTGTGTGTGTGTGTGTGTGTGTGTGTGTGTGTGTGTGGCTGGCTCAGCCCAGGCAGGGCTGGCGCAGCATGTGGTACTGGGGATTAAACTGTGGTCCCTACCCTTTGCCCAAGCTTGCTTAAGTAGGCGCTTTAGACCGCTGAGCCACCTTGCCAACCCCGCATACTCAATTATATTTGACTCCTAAAACCTTTTTTCCTTGTACAGCACTGCCCACCTCTGGAAAGATGAGAGGCTGGTGTTATTTGGGTAAAAAGAATGAAAACAAGAAGCGAAACTTCCACCCGGAACTTAGTCGGGAGACCCGCTAATGCCCCAGGCGCACCAGCCGGATCCTCCTCGTCCCTCCCCCGGCTGCTCCCTCTCCTCCGCTCAGATCTACTTAGCGTTCTCTGCACAGTGATCTATAAGGTACTAAATGCCAGAGCAGGGCCTGATAAACTCCCTTCCGGGACTGATGGCCCTCGGGACACATTGTAGATCAGGGTGGTGACAGGGCGCTGATGAAATGCTGCCCTGCGGCCAGCCCGACCCTGGTGCTTAAAGGCGCCATTCGCAGCATTGATCAACAAGCAGTAATTCTCAGAGGCAGAGCGGCCGCCACTGAGGCTCTGCTGGAAGGCGCCTCCGCTTCCTCAGCATCTGAAGTCACCCACCGTCCCCTTCTCTGCGCCCAGGGCCGGGGCTCAGGATTTGTGACCAACATGCTGTAGGTTGACCTGAGTTCAAGGTGACTCATCTCCGAGTGAACACGATCTTCTAACAGAGAGGATTCCGTGGTAGAGCCTCCAGGTGTTCATCACCATCCGTGGTCCTCCTCCTCCTCTGCGTACGTGAGGCAGACACATTTTTACCAGGTCACCTGTTGAACGTGGAGCCACGTGGTTAGCTCGGGCCCTGTCGTGGTGCGTGAACCAGGGGCACACTTGTTTGGGATCAAAGCATTTCGTCACTGGTGTGAGATCTTCCAGTTTTTCTTTCCTGCCTTGACAATCATAGAAACGTAAGCAATGGAAGTTCTATAAAATGGGGAAAGCAAAAATCGTGGAGCTCTCAATCACCCCGTGGAAGACAGCTGCCACAGAGTGGTTTATATTTGCAGGTAAGAACACGGTTTTGCTGTATGACATCACCAGGACTTGGTGCTCTGTGTTATGCAGCAGCATGACCTAGTCTGACTGCTGTCGACCGTGGTCACCACCATTCTAGGCTTGTGGCCTCAGAACTCATGGAGGACCTCACAGGTGTCAATGTACCGAAATTCCACACTGGCACTATTGAGGCGTTTTCCAAAGATAAATACATAATTCATGCCAGACTTGTAATTTTCATTCATAAGCTCATATTATCCCCAGATGTGAGATGCTTTTATTGTTAAACATTGGAAAAAATTAAGCCACAGACAGAAAAATCAGAAGGGAAGACTGGGCGTGGTAGCAATTGGCTGAAATCCCAGAACTCAGGAGACTGAAAACAGAAAGGATCACTATCAGTCCGATCTATGTAGTGAGACCCTGTAGACCTGGTACTAAATACATAAAAAATAAATGAACAAAATGAATTTTAAAAACTCAGATGGAAAAATCTGTATCTAAATGACCCCAATTATTTTTTACTGCAGTGGGTACAATACATTGAGCTGGTATCTTGGGTTGTTTGATGAAAGATTTTAGTTTTATTTTTTATGCTTCTCTAATCCTTTAGGTCTTCTACAATGAAAAGTACTATTTAATCATCCAAAAATCAATGTATATTTAAATACAAAGCGTTCCAAATAAGATGCAAATGATTAATATTAAAAGCTTTCAGCACCCAAGGAAACCCAAGAAGTGATGGAAAGTGAATATTCATCGGGCCCTTGCTCTGTGTCTGGCTTTTAAGATGTTGTATTTAATCGCTCCTGTAATCCTGAGAAGTAGGGATTTATTTTTCCAACATTTGGATAAGGAAGCTGGGATTCAGAGAGCCACGGTGGCTGCCTACTGTCACACAGAAGTGATACATCAGGACAGATTATTGGGAGCGCCCACCTTGCTACTTTCTGCCCATGGGCCCTGATGCAGTTAACCCCACTACCACTACGCAGTAGCTCCCAGCTGCCTTTTAAACCCATCGCTCCACCCATGTGAGGGTAGGACTGCCTGGGTGTTACCTCAAGCCAGAGCCACACTGTCATGGTTTGGGGATTTGCAGGGGGAACAGGACAATGCAGGACACACTTTATAATGCTATTTTGTAGTGAATCACCCAAGGAATCATAGACAAGGAGTGCAGGAGAGCTGTCCATACACCAAAGATCCAAGACTCCAGCTGAGGGCCTGGATCCTAATATCCTGCATGAATCCAGCTGAAGATGGAGAGCCCACACCAGTGCCCCGCCTAAGTCAAAGTGGACACCTAGAGCCATGACAGTGTCTCTTGAAGGCAGGCTTTGGATATCTGCACTGGAAAGGCCCAAAGATCTGTAGCAGAAGCGAGGAAGACTGTGCCAGGGGCATGGAGGGTCTGTGCCAGCGGCTGAGGGGTCTGCGCCGGAGCCAGGAAGCAAAGCTGAAGGTAAGCACCAGAGCTCCATGAACAAGTACCACAGCCATCCTCAGCCACAGTGAGGTCCCAAGCTCCTCTGAAGATGAGGAAAGCCGAGTTCCCATCAGGGAAGCCAACGTGACCAGCTTCTCCAGGAGGCTGAGCAGCGCACCATCTTCCCCTCTGGAGCCAGGAAGTGATGCTCAAGATGAGGACCAGGGCGCCCCCTAGATGAACTGCAGCTATCCTCAGTGACAATGAGGTCCTGAGCTTCTCTTCTGAGAGCAGCCAAGTTCATCAGGAAAGCCAGCAGGACAAGTCACTCAGCAGAACGGCCCAGCAGAGCCAGTGGCTTCCAACAGCTTCTCTGAGTAGCTGCCCAACAGCCTCTCACCGGCTCCTCCAGTTCTGCCTCTCATGCAGCTGGCAACGGCCCTCAGCTGGGCCTCCCGCACCCAGCCCCACGCTAGTTCAGTTCAGCTGGGTGTAACCAGGTGACCACCAGTTAGCAGTGCAGTATGCACAGCCTGATGAGATTTCCCACATGAAATCATGCTGAATGAGGACCCAGGTGTTCATGGATAAGGTGTAATAAAAATGATGGACGTTTCAATTTTTAAAAATTCATTAACGTAAGAATGCCACTCATCCCCCCTCAAAATGCTCCCTGTTGCTTCACAGACTTGCCCTATCATTCTTGGTGCTCTCGGAAGAGGTTCCAGAAGTCTTCCTTCTTGTCTTTTGTTGTGCTGTCATTGCTGCTTGGATGTCCTGAGATGGGATTAAAACATTGACTTTTCACGATCATTTGAATCTTAAGAAAAGTGACATGATGCCGGCCTACACAGGGTACAGGTGGACACACCTTACATCTCCTCAAGCCTGCCTCTCCACTGGATGGCACTCCACGGCAGCATTCACCATATTTTGATCGAACCCAGAAAAGGACTTTTCAGAGCTGCTTCAAAACGTGGCAGTAACAATAAAACCAATGTATTCCAAGAGCAAGGAAGTATCTCGGAAAAGATTGAGGTCAATGAGTCTTTTACTATAATAGTTTCATTTAAAAACTTGTCTACTTTTTTTCACACCTTGCCTAGCTTGTCCATATTTGTTGTCTTATTCTCTAAAGAACAGCTGCAGAGCTGGAGCTGGTAGCCTTCTTAAAGACCTCTGGATACCGTATTTCCTCCCTCCAAGTCTCAAACAACCCCCAGCTGATCTCCAGAGATTAGCTCAGAGAAAAAGTAACCAGCAGAAAGCTAAATATTCTGTCCAAATCTTATTTTTTGCTGGATTATTTTAAAGCTAATTCCAGGCACCATGCCATGTGCTCCTAAATAGTAACATCTGATTAAAAATAGACATTGCTACACCTGATCATGATATTATTTTACGTCATGAAATTATAACCTTATTTCGTAGCCCTTCCTGTAAAGAAAGATGATGCAACTTGTTACTTCTGCGAGAGAAAGAAGATCCTACTAAAAATCTATCAGGACAAATGCATCAACTCGGACTGTCCAGAGGAAACCAGGCAGTGATTCTCACTTTTGAGTATCTCTTCTTTCATATGCCTTAGAAAGAGACAGAGTCAGTTGTCCTATAGAATGACACTTGTTTTTGGTCCATGCTTCCCATGGGGTGCTATTTCACACACCCCTCTACTTTGCACTCTTCTTCTATAGAAGAAAAATCTGCAACCCAAAGGCTTGCTCTGATTCAGTTGTGCATGATTGTTAAATTTTCAGTGGCTCTTCAGTTTCCCCTTGGTGTTATAACAAATTACCACTAACTTACTAGTTTAAAAAAAAAAAACGCCATTTATTAAAACAAAACAGACTTATAGTTCTCCATACCAGATGTGTAAAGTGAGGTTCAAAGGGCTAAATAAAGATGCTGCTCCTCACTGGAGGCTCCATGGGCTGCTGTAGTAGCTTGCCTCTTGCAGGGTCTAATAATCAGCCATGTCCCTTGGTTCACCATCCCTTCCCCCGATCAAAACTAGGGAGACATGGGGTCTGCTCTCTGTTCTAAGGTTGGCTGATTAGCAACTTCAGTTCCAATTATAACCTCGGTTCCCTCTTGTCACACAACAGAACCTACCTGAAGTTTCTGGAAGCTAGCACATGACCTTTATTCTATCTTTTTGCCTTCCCAGCAGTGGTCAATTTGTCTCACTTAACATTAGGTGATCCATCCCTCTTCTTTGGAAGAAGTGACAGGTGGGTGACAATACATCAACTATAAAAGTAACCGCAGACCCTCAGGCGCCTCCCATTCCCTTTCTACCTTCTCTTCCTCTGGCCTCTTCCTCAGTGGTCCTGGTCTCCCCTTGACAACACTACAGGGAGCCACAGTGTTACCAAAGTTAAGGGCCCATATTCTGTGTTCACACTTACTAGCTGTGTGGCTGGAAGTGCCATTAACCTCGCCAGTTCCCCGTGTCCTCCCAGTTAAGCAAGGCGCATGATTGCCAACCCAGGACACGCCAGGTGGTACACATCGCAGCTGAGAATGGCACCCAGCACTAGAGCCTTCTCCATCCATGGTAGCAGTGAGCAGCAAAGGACAGCAGTGCTTCCCCCACCCCACCACACTCCCCCGGTGTTGCCTGCCTTGCTCACTGCCCTTGCTGCACTGGAAGCCTGGCTTTCTTGTCCCCTCAGGTACGTAGCCAGGGTGGACTCAGACAGCTCTGAAGCTGACCACACAAGTCTCTTCTTTCCCAAATGGGTAAAAACAGTTCTGACTAAGGCAGACAGATTCCTCTCCATCACGTGCAGCTCACTAATGGGGATCATTAAAATGATAGGGGTTTATCTCTGTGAGCCCAGGGATCTGTAGAGTAGCATCCAGCGTGAACCAGAACCAGAACCAGAGCCCCAGTTGCAGGTGAATGGAGCAAAACAAGGATCCGGGCAGTTGTCACTAATAGCACAGTGACCCAGGACTGAAAGGTAAAAGGAGGCCACTGTTGTTGGCACCAATCACCACAGAGCAAGAAGGTGAAACCAAAACCTCTGTGTGCCATATTTCAGGGTGGAGAAGATACCCGGATCAATGCGCAGAGAAGCACAAATGTGCTGGTAACTATTAGGGGTGGGCAGGTCAGGCGCTGACCACAGAGGACCTGGAGACTCAGGACCCTTGAGCTCAAGACGGGGCCCTGCGTCACCCTCCACAAACTTCACAGAGCAGTTTAAGTGAAGACAGATATTTATGGGGTGTAAGCTAAATATACAATGAATGACTAAATTAAAACGAGTTTTGCAGCACGAGACACATTGACATTAATCCCTGTCACAATACTCCCCTCCCTGTAAACACGCATGCCATCATTCTTGCCACTGAATGAAGCATGTCTAGAAGCTCTTTTGCATGACCATCTTTATGAGGTGGGATCAAAAATACAGTGAGTGCTGCTACAGACGCCCCTCCGACAGAAACACAGGCCCACACAAACAGGACCTGTTACCACTTTATTCACCAGATCTGTCCTTCCTCTGGCTGCTCCCCAAAGTCAAAGTGACCATGAAAGGCAAAGGGCTTTAGCTGATTCAGGCCAGGAAAGTAGCCATGACGTCACAACTAAAGACACTGAAAAGAACTCCAGGACAGCTCCAGACAGTGCCCCGGACCATGAGTGTATTCAAACTGAGGGAGAGTATTGAGGGAATCAATGGCAATGTGTCTCTTCCTGTAACAGTTTTGAAAAATGTAATTATTCACTATATCTTTTTTTTAATGGTACCAGGAATCAGGACTTTGATTTTAATGGTACCAAACTCAGGACTTTGCACTTGCCAGGCAGGAGTGAATCTTTTCTTATACACCAGGCCTACTCTCTTGCTTATTTTTCTTTCATTGCTGAGACAAAATACCTAACAGTCTAATTAAAGAGGGGAAGGTTTCATTAGCTCATTAAAGAGGGAAAGGTTTCATCAGTTTGTGGGGTTTGCAGTCTGGAATCAGCTGGCTCCAAGGCAGGGTGGCATAGGGCATGGGGGCAACAGCTCAAGGCAGCAGAAGACAGCAAAGCAGCAGGAACAAAAGGGGAGGAGCAGGCCTCTTCCCCTCCCTTCTTCTTTTAAATTTATTTTATTTTTTAATTTTATTAATTTCAGCAAGAAAGAAATAGCAATGAGACAGTTTCAGAACCCATCAGTAGGACAGCCACAATAATCAATACAATACATATTGTTGTCTTCATAGTAGTTGTTCAGAGTACAAGATGCAGACATGATAACTTTTCTAAATACTATTGGTACAAATAATTCTTCTAATTTAACTAAGAGAAAGTAGTTGTATGTATAGCCCAATAGTCCATAATAGTAGTGGGTTATTGGCAGAACTGGCAATGTCAGAAGCTGCTGACTTGAGCCTTTTACAGCTCATCATACAAATCTGGCTTTACTTTTTATGCCTCGTGGTTAAACTTTTCTGCTGGGTGGTTAAGGCCAAGTTAAAGCAAGAGCTATATAACAAAACATGTAACTTTTGTATCTGACAAGATCAGTCAAATCCCCTCAGGATTTACCTTGAGCCCACGTACAATGCTTTGTAGAACTTTTGTCAGTGTCAGAAATCTGGTTGAGTCATGGCCATTGCTTGACCAGTTTGCTCTCTGTGAAGGCCTGAGAGAATATTTTCTCTCTAGGTGACTCTTCATAGGCAGGTACACTATACATCGTCGATCCCTTTCCTCTGTGGCCCCATAATCTCCTTGAATAGAAAATATGGGATACTACTGAGTTATATATAGGATGTTACAGTACAGGTTCTCTTGTATCCTGAGTCCTCACTGACCTTGAAGGACTAGGACCTGTCACAATTTTGTATATGGTTAGATTTCTAAATGTCTATGTAAAAATGTGTAATTGGTTT